>CM046363.1:9402176-9437585 GCA_025413025.1 Ficus hispida
GTGTATGTATATATCATACGTTGAAATTCGTATTTTGTAGTTGGATTGGTTATTATTTATTTATTTATTTCTTTCTTTCTTTTTTTTTTTTTTTTTTTAAATTAGAAACATACACATTTATTACGAATTTGATTGTTTTTGTCAAACCATGTATTTTCTCGGATTCCTATTTATTGAAAATGCAAATTGAATGTCTCTCTTTTAATGTTGGCACCTTTTTGTTTTTGGCTCTGACTTATCACATACTACATGATTTGGAACTTTTCTCTTTAGATGAAATTTTGTTGTTAGTTTAGGGTGGTTGTGCTGTGAAAAGTTCTTACTCTCAGCGTGGTGTGAGTTTAAAGTTATTGTGCTCACAAGTAAGTAGCGTTTAGTCATTTTTTTTCTATTCAAATTTGATATGAACATCAAAAGAAGAATTTTAGATATTTGATAACATATGAATAAAATTATTATACAGACATATGACTAAAATAGACAATATATTTTTGTCTAATAAATATTTTAATAATCACATTTATTGTTATAGTTATTACGAGTTTAATACCCGTGCATTATACGGGGAAGGAAGAAAAAAATAAATAAAAAAAATTGACCCAAAAACATTTGAACAGAGATGAAGAACAGTACATGGATAAAAAAGCACAGTACCATTAATGAAAACATTTAAATAAGCATAGTACCGTACTAATAAAAACGTTTAAATAAGAACATGTATATGAAAAAGCAGGTTTGAACATAGAGCAACGAAAATTCAAGGGAAAATGGTTAAGAGAAGTTTACAAAAGCATAAATGGTGAAGGAAAGAGATGAAGTAATAAATGAAGAGAAGATTTATTTAAAAGAGAGAACTGGCTAAATTAGAAGAGACGGTGCAAGAGAGAGAGAAAAAATTTCACACAAAACAAATAAGAGATAACAAACTGTAACAAAATCAGTTGCATTAATGATAAAGTTGAATCTGTAGAAAATCTGAGTCAAAGTAATCATGGGCAATAAATGAGAAACTTCTAGCATACAATACAATTACAATAAAATGGGTGTAAAAAAAAACAGATAATTTAAAAGGGGCAAATCTTATAATTACAGCTAGGAAACTACATAGTTAAAACACATCTAACAATTCATTGAAATCTAACTAAATCATGCAATACGGTTATCAGACAAAAGAGAACAATAATTCTGCAGGAATTAAATAGAAAGAATGATGATAACAAAACATCACACACACTAACCTAAACATAATTAACCATTATAAACAAAAACGTCCTATCTATAATAAAAGCAAACTGTAAAAAAAAAATTTAATAGAAAAAATAAATAACTTCTAATAAAAACATCAAACATTACATATCCTAAATTATTTAGATTGAATATAATAGAAAATCATCAACATACAAAATGCAAAGATCGGATTTGGAAAAAAATCAACAAAATATTACCTGGGGAGAAAAAACACTAAAAATTACAAAGATACAAACTAACAGATAAAAAATCTTCAATATTCCACTTGATACTTACATCGGTTCATCTTGCCATAATTATTATTCCAATCTGCAAAAAGTAATTAGCAACAATCACATATTAAAAAAAAAAAAAAAGGCAGCAAAAACAGTGTTGAAATAAAGAAGAAGGAAAAAATACAACATACCATAATTTTTGTTTACATTTTTTAGTACTCTGCATTTGTTTCCAAAAACTTGGAAAACAAATCAAAAAATACTCACAACAAAAAAAAAAAGAAGAAGAACTTGAACAATAGGCAAAAATAAAAACCAAAATCCGAGAGGTCGAAAAAAGGCCAAACAAATACAACAATGAAAAAAAGCTACATACTAATCATTAAAAAGTACACTTCCAACACAAAAAACATACTGAGAAAAAGAAAAAAAAAAACCAAGAAAAAAATATGGATTTAGAAACAGGACATTAAAAAACCAAAATCAAACTCACCGTTCAGAAAAAATAAAAAGGAGAAAATGCAGTAAACAAACTCAATAGTAAGTTAAAAAATAACAAAAGATCTAAACCTTGAACAAAAAACCAAAAGATCATCATAGCATATAAAAATTTTAATCCAAAAGTTCTTGTTAAAAACATTTACAACAACGCAACACAGAAACAATAATAGGAGAAAAAAAAAAAAAAAACAAAACAAAACAGTAAACTTATCACATATATCATTATCATGTAACTTATAATATAAATAATACTCACAAAACATTCACAAATAAGAAAAAAAAAAAAGGTTGTGTATATTATCAGCTAGGAAGAGGGACGGAGGGAGGGGAGGCAGGAAAAAAAAAAGGGTAACTAACCATTTATAATATAAATAATAATCACAAAACATTGACAAATGAGAAAAAAAAAAAAAAAGGTTCTGTGTATTCTCAGCCAAGGACAGAGACAGGGAGAGGGGATACAAAAAAAAAAAAGGTAAATAACCACTTATAATATATAAATAATAATCACAAAACATTCACATATAACAAAAAAAAGTTGTCTATATTGTCGACCAGGGAGAGGGACAGGGGAGGGAGGGCAAAAAAAAAAGACGGTAAAATAATCACTTATAATATAAATAATAATCACAAAATATTCATAAATAAGAAAAAAAAGGTATGTATACTGTTGGACATGAAGGGACAGGAGGGGGGGGTGGAAAAAAAAAGGGGATAAATAACCCCTTATAATATAAATAATAATAGCAAAATATTCACATATAAGAAAAAAAGGCTGTGTATACTGTCGACCAAGGAGAGAGATGGAGAGAAGAGGGAGTAGAGAAAAAAAAGCAGTAAATAACCACAAACAAAGAAAAGAAAAAAAAAGAGAAAAAAATGAATCTTTTCATAATATGATGATCATAGTAATAAATATGCTAAAATAATAAGACAATAATGAATATTAATAAAATATTTAAATAAGAACAATACCTGGATAAAAAAGCAGGTTTGAACAGATAGAAACGAAGATTTAAGAGGAAACAGTTGAAAGAAGTTTACAGAAGCATTAATGGTGAAGGAAAGAGATGAAGCAATAAATGAGGAGGAGATTTATTTAAAAAGAGAAACCGGCTAAATCAGAAGGGTCGGTGCAAGAGAGAGAGAGAGAGAGAGAGAGAGAGAATTTTTCACACAGAACCAAGAAAAGATAACAAAGTTTAATAAAATCAGCTGCATTAATGATAAAGTTAAGTCTGTAAAAAATCTGACCTGAAAGTAATCATGGGCAATAAATGAGAAACTTCTAGCATACAATACAATTACAACAAAAAAGCTAAAAAAAAAAAAAAACCAAATAACTTAAACGGAGCAAATCCTATAATTACAGCTAGCAAACTACATAGTTAAAATACCTATAACAAAATCATTGAAATCTAACTAAATCATACAATACAATCATCAAACAAAGAGAACAATAATTCTACAGGAATTCAATCGAAAGATTGGTGATAACAATACATCACACATATAACTAATCATAATTAACCATTATAAACAAAAACACCCTATCTATAATAAAAGCAAAATGTAAAAAAAAAAAAAAATTAACAGAAAAATAAATAATTTCTAATAAAAACATCTAAAACTACAAATCCTAGATATAATAGAAAATCATCAACATTCAAAATGTAAGGATCAGAATTGGAAACAAAATGAAGAAAATATTACCTGGGGACAAAAAATACTAAAAATTACAAACATACAAACTAACAGTTGAAAATCTTCAATGTTCCACTTGATACTTGCATCGGTTCATCTTGCCACAATTATTATCCCAATCTGCAAAAAGTAATTAGCAACAATCATATATCAAAAAGAAAAAAAAAAAAAAAAACCAGCAGCACAAACAGAGTAGGAAATAAAAAAGAAGAAAAAATGCAACATACCATAATTTTTGTTCACATTTTTTAGTACTGTGAATTTGTTTCAAAAACTTGGAAAACAAATAAAAAAAATACTCATAACAAAAAAAAGAAGAAGAACATGATCAGTAGACAAAATAGAAAGCAAAATCTAAGAGGTCGAAAAAGAGAAAAGCAAATGCAACAATGAAAAAGTTCATACTAAACATTAAAATGTAAATTTTCACACAAAAAACATACTGAGAAAAGGAAAAAAAATGTCAAAAAAAAAATATGGATTTAGATGTAGGACATTAAAAAAAAAAACCAAAATCAAACTCACCATATACAAAAAAATAAATAAGAGAAAATGCAGTAAACAAACTCAGTAGTAACTTAAAAAATAACAATGATAGGACGAAAAAAATGAAACCCGAAAAATGTAGTTAAAAAAAAATACTAAAAATCAAAATTCAAACTTTTAGCAGAGAAACACATGAAAAGCTTGAACAAAAAACCCTCAGAGCATTAAAAAAAAAACCCAATTTAAACATTCGGAGAAAACAAACACATAATAAGGAAAAACCTCAACATTAAAAATAAATAAATAATAAATAAATAAATAAATAAAAGAACGAATGATTGAGAGCATAAAAAATACCAATATGTAGGGTTTTAAGTCCGAATGTATCTCACTAAAAGTAATTTAAAAAATTCACAAAAGGCCAAAAAAAAAACATACGGAAACAACAATGAAAAAAAAAAGAAAAACCACAGAAAAAAAATACAAATTATAGCATTTGAAAACAACCAAAAAAAAAAAAAGAAAAAAAAATTTTTACAAAAAAATTCTAAATATCAGAACTCAACATTCGGGGAGGGGGGGGGGGGGGGGGAGGGAAAGGAAGATCCATTAGACGAATACACATAAATGAGTTAAAAAATAACAAAACAACCGGAGAGAGAGAGAGAGGAATGAGAGAAAAAAAAAGACGAAAAAAAACTCCCAAAAATAGTAATGAAGAACAAAACAACAAAGGGCAACAAAAATTTCCGAAAATGAAGAATAAAAACCAAGCTTTTACAGTCGGAGAAAACAACCACAGCAACAAAAAAATCATCACTACTAAAAACCGAAACAAAAAAAAAAAAGAATGAGTCAGCAAAGGAACAAAAAAAACCCAAAAATCTAACGTTAGAACCCAAAAATCCGAAGAAGAGGAAGAAAGAGAGGCAGAGCTGTAGAGAGAGAACAACCACAGCAGCAAAAAAAATCATCACCACTAAAAACCGAAACCATAAAAAAAAAAGGAATGAGTAGGCAAATGAACAAAAAAAAACCCAAAATCTAACGTTTAGAACCCAAAAATCCGAAGAAGAGGAAGAGAGAGAGGCAGAGCTGTAGAGAGAGAGAGAATCAAAAGAGCATAAATAGAGAGAGAAAATCAATTGGGAAAGGGGGCGGCGAAAGAAAGAAGGAGAAGAGGAAATTAGGGTAGAGAGAGGCAGGGGTGTAGAGAGAGAGAGAGAGTCGAAAGAGAAAAAATAGAGAGAGAATCAATTGGGAAAGGGGGCGGTGAAAGAAAGAAGGAGAAGAGAGAATTAGGGATGTGGAGGCTAAAATTGTCCATCTACTGTGGATAGCTCAGCTTGGTTGAAGAAAATCAGGGGCAAAAAGGTCATTTCACACACAAAAATACTATGCATTACTGCTCTACACTGTAGCAGCAGAAACGGAAAAGCGAAGGGAGGAAAAAATTTTCACTGTGGAGCACTGCAGAAAGAACAGTGAAAAGGTTCCTTTGCTTTAGTATTATAGTATAATTTTTAATATTCAATATTTTTTCTTTAGAAAATAAAAACAATTTAACAACAATATTATTACTATCATCTTCAAGTACACCGTAAAAATTATAGTAATTTTTTTTAAAGAAAGATATTAGACTAATTAAAAAAGTTCTAAAATTATAATTTACAACTTTAAATTATTTTTGATATTTACATCTTGAAATTATTTTTGAAAGAAAAGAGTTTGTAATAGATAGTTAAATGTAATTTTATTGTTTGTTATAAATATAAATAAAATTAATAGATTATAAAGGATATTATAATATATTTTTATATGACGGTTCCCAAACTCTGCTACAGGTAGTAGTTTTGAGAATTAGGAAAAAAAAAAAAAAAAAAAGGATTTATTGATTGCAGGGATGGTAATTGAGTGGGGTGTTCTTCTCTCCAACTTGCTCTGAATAAACACACTACACATAGTAGCCTAATTAAATTAGTGGAGACGTATTGAGTTTTCTGTTACTTGGAATATTTGGGATATCGTATTTACCAGATTATATATTTTGATCATAAAAATAAACTAAAGATATATAAACAAGACTTTAAGTTAAAAATAAATTAAAAGCATAAAATTTAATATTTTATACATCAAATAAGTTAAAGTTTAATATTCAAAATCATATATGTTGTAAAACATACTTATATATATAAAAAACATATTGTATGATATCTTAAATATAAAAGGCACGCATACTTTTATATAGGACGGGTCCTGTGAGATAATATATTAAGAGGAAAATTACCATACCTAATTTAATATCCATGATATGATGTAGAGCAATACAAAACGGGATCTAAAATAGACAGTGACATTGTTAGCATGTTTAACCTTTGAAAAACTAATTAAAATTTTTTATTAAGTTTTTATGAAAAAAATAAAATAAATTTTTTTTGAAGAGGCGAAACAAACCAGGCATTAGTTTGCATTTGTGGAGTCGAGTCAGGGCCAGAGTTGAATTATATTTTTATAGAGAGAATATTCTTATTTGAACGAACACACCGTTCATCTTTCATTCTTATTTGAGTAAAAAAAAAAAAAAAACCGAGGTCTTTCACAATACCCTTTTCTCATTCGGATCTAAGAGGAGGAAACCCGGACACAGAAATACATAATCTTCTGAACGAAACCTCAATTCGCCATTCTTCTTCATTTTTGAGTTCCGAGAAGAGAAGAGAGATGCTGAAGTTGGAGAAAATTGTTCCCAAAGCAAGTCCTTTTTTCTTCATTAGAGATGGTGCTGGGCTTTCCTTTGGCATTGAAGTTATGTTTTCGCCTTCCTCTCGCAATCATTCTCAGTCTTTTCCATACGAGGTTAGTCGAATCAAACACGGCACAAGCTCCCATGAAATCGAAAACCCAGAAGAGGAGGCTTTGGCTCTGTTTCATCGGATGCTCCGAATGCGTCCTCTGCCTTCCGTCGTTCGCTTCAATCACTTGTTGGGCCAGATTTCAAAAACCAAACATAAGTCTGTTGTCATTTCTCTTTTCAACCAAATGAGTCTTCTAGGAATCAGGCCTGATTTTTTCACTCTCAATATTTTGATCAATTGCTTCTGTCATCTGAACCACATGGGATTCAGTTTGTGTGTGTTGGGAAAATTCGTTAAATCTAGTTACCCACCGGACACTGTGACCCTTAATACTCTAATGAATGGGATTTTGTTAGAAGGAAAGGTACACTAGGCACGAGAATGCTTTCGCAAAATGACTAAGGGAGGTTGTAAGCCCGATATCGTTACTTACTACTCTTTGCTAAATGGGTTTTGTAAAGTGGGCGACACTACTGCAGCTGTGCAGTTGTTTAGGAATATGGAAAAAGATAGGTTTTGCAAGCCTAACATTGTTTCGTATAACACCTTTATTAACGGTCTCTGTAAGGACGGTCTATTTGTTGATGCTTTGAGCCTTTTTCTCAGAAATGGCATGTAACGGTGTCCTTCCGGATGTCTTACAACTCTTTAATTCATGCAGCGTGCACGTCAGGTCAATGGAAAGAGGCTTTAAGGTTATTTAACGAAATGGTAGATCCGAAAATCACCCCTGATGTGTACACTTTCAGCGTCTTCATTGACATGCTTTGCAAAGAGGGGAAGGTTGCAAATGCATTGGGCCTGCTAAAAATCATGGTTCAGAGAGGTGTCAACCCTAATACGAGAACGTATAATCCGCTTATGAATGGTTATTGTTTGCGAGGGGAAATTGATGAGGCGATGAGAATATTTCATATGATGGTTGGCAGTCGCAAAACTAATGTGCGCAGTTATAGTATTTTGATCACTGGGTATTGTAAACATGGGCGGATAAATGAGGCTTTTACACTCTTTGAAGAATTGATATCCAAGGGATTAATTCCAAATGTTGTTACTTACAGCTCTCATTGGCGGCTTTTGTAAAGCAGGGAGAACTCAGGCTGCCATGGAGCTACTTTGCAAGATGCAAGATTGTGGACCGCTTCCAAATATTCAAACGTATGGTATTTTACTCGATGGCCTATACAAAAATGGACAACTTCAGGAGGCGATCGAATTATTTCGAAATATAGAAGAGAAGAAGTTACCACTCAATATTGTGATCTATAATATCCTCATTGGGGGAATGTGTAAAGCTGGAAATTTGGTAGCAGCAAGGGATCTCTTTTCCCAATTATCATCCAAAGGTCTACAACCTGATGCGAGAGTGTATGTCACAATGATCAGTGGACTTCTTGACGGTGGACTCATTGATGAAGCCATAAATTTGCAGCGACAAATGGAAGAGAATGGATTCCCCACAAATAGTTGCACTTACAATTCAATGATCCGAGGATGTGTCCTTAATCACGATCTATCAAGAGCGGTGCAGCTTGCTCACGAAATGATGGAAAGGGGTTTCTCTGCGGATGAGTCAACTCTGGATATGTTTGTTGATTTAATCTCTAGGGGGCAATTAGATCCTTCTCTACAACCATTGATCCAAAAGGATTTATGAGGTGTGAGTCATTTGAAAAGGATTTTAGCAAGGGAGAAAAACCGCTTGAAGTGTATCTATTTTAACTTGAGAACTTGCTCCAATTTTTTAGGGCCTTGGATATCTAGTAATGAATGGTTTCTACACTTTTCATTTACAATGAAGTTGTTGATTGTGGGGGCAGAGAGATGAGCAACAATTTGCATGTAATCAGTTTTTTTCTATTTTTCCCTCTTGTAAAGGAGAAGTTGCGCTGACAGGAAAATATTCTTTATTGAAATGGAAAGCAGAGTTAGGATCCAATCTAAGAAGCTGTGTGATTCTTGGCACAAATTCTGTCAAACGAGAGAAGTTTGCGAAAACAGCAATCCAGGGAAGGAAAACGAGACCCAAAATGTTTTGTCCGAAGAGGAGCTCAAGTTGCGGATCTTGAAGATTGGGAGGAACCATATACTGGTATGATTTACTGCATCTGGTACTTGAGTTTTAGGAGAACTTTTTTTTTTCGCACCTAAACTTATCTAGTGGCCAAAGTTTCCTTATGAGTTACTCAGTGGTTGACCAATGGTAACTCACGCCATTGGTCACTGGTAGGGACACAGGTGAGTGACCACCACTATTATCATTAGTAATAGTTTCAAAAATCGTTGTACAGGTTCATGTGTTTGGATTTGGCCTAATGATCCTTTGGCGCTCAGATTTAGCTTTTAATGTGTCTCTTTTTTCAGTATTAAACTCATATTTTGCATTGCACCTCATCTAATTGGAATACCGTATTTGAATGCACAAGCACCATCCACTTTCCTTTTTCATCTTGTTACTCAAGGAAAGTGCTAAACTAACAAAATCGCTCTATCCATCTTCATAGATGAATTCAACAAGCACATTAAAAAACCAGCCAGAGAAATTGATGATCAAACAAAAAGACACAAGCGAATTACGTGGTTCGGTCTTATGCCCTACATCCACGGGTGATCTCTGGAAATGGTTTCACTATGAATGAGAATGTTTACAGCCTGATTTCCACTCAGTTCTCTCTCCAAACAGGTGTTTATCAGTATAGTCTCAGTTTCTATCAGAACTCTCAAGCTTACAAACAACTGAGCATGTATACTTTGTTACACATTGTGAATATCTGTCCTGGCCGAACTTGTTCACATGTCCCCCGAAAGCATCGAAGAAGCTTATGAACCAGTCACTACAGAAATAGTTCACAACAAATGTTTGTTTAAAGACAGAGAAGAGCCAAGTAAAAAAGCCATAAAAATCTTTTCCGCAAAAATTATTTGTTCATGAACTAAGGAAGTGAAGCGACCTCCGATGAGTGATGCGAAGCTCGGGTGCAATCATGTGCTTTGTTGATCGAACTTCGTTTGTATCGCATCTGGGCTCCGTTATTATTCTAACTAAAGTAGGTGCTTGTTCCTGCTCACATGTTTTTGCATCAAAACTAATTTAGTATACCTGCCTGGTAGAAAACCACTCACTTTCTAGTGCTTTTAGGAAAACACCAAACCTGGTGCAACTCTTCCTTGATGAACAAAACTTAAAATAACAAGTTCTCAAATTCTTATCGAACAGGAATAGTTATTATTGTCTCTGCTAATCTGAAGTCGAACATGACAATTTTGGGGAAAATGGTATGACTGAAATTTCTTGTTGTAAATTGAAAAAAAAAAAAAAAAAAAAGCGAAGGGAATGGAAAGTGTTCTTACCATCTTTTTTAATGAGTATGTGAACTTGGAGGATACGTTCAATCTCCTCAAGGCAAAGGATCAATAATGTCTTTTGCAACGTCGGACCATCTGTATTTAAACAACAATGAATCAACGGTGCGATAAGATATGCAAAGTATGACTCCAATTACAATTACAAAAGATGTTTGGAATAGAAAATGATATAGATTTTTGTAAGTTTCAATATCAGACTAACTCTCTCTCAAAACTAGTTCACTGAGAAGAAAGTCGTGGAAACAAAACAAGTTTTGGAAACTGATGCATACCAGTTCGGTGGACGAGTTTCGTCTTTCATTAGTTGCATTATCCTCTAAAATCTTTTGAATGGTCAAGTTAATATCACCCTCCCAAAACTGTTTCCTGGGAACACATTCATATTCAATGCTATCCAAATGCCATTCTGTTCCCATAATATTGAATATATCCACATTCACTATTTCTGCTCTTATTTGATTTAGCTTTTGGGTGGTTATAATTCCACGAGAGAAACTCTGCATCTCAGGGCATCGACTCAAAATCAAATTTTCCAGAAGTGGAAATCTGATCGCAGCATTTCCAGAGTAGAAGCTCTTGAGACTCGGTAAATCGTGAAGTGCTAAAATCCTCAATCGGCTGAACACAATCTCATCCTCTGTTTCCCCTTGCTTGCTTGCTATAATTTCTCTCATTTGTTTGCAATTAGCAATGCTTATTCTAGTAAGCAGAACCAGACTTTCGGCAGTTGAGGAAGCTAACAAATTGTTCATTTTATGGCAACCTGATACTCTCAGATCTTTCAAATTTCGGAAAGCGTCTAAGAATGGCACTATCCTCTTTAAACTTGTACAGTCGAACACGTCTAGAGCTTCTATATTTTGGAAGATCTTGCCGTGCTTTATTTTTTCTGGATTCTCAAACAGATGCCTCAGATCATAAAGACACCATAACTGCAGTTCTCCCACACGAAGGAATAGTTCATCAGGTACTTGCGAAACATCAATTTCTTGGCATTTTTCTTCCAATATAGGGTCCCCAAAAGAAAGCACCTTAAGATTCTCAAATCTCTGAATGAATTCAAAGGAGAAAACAACTGACTTTTCATCATAGTAGACCATCTGTAGGCGCCTCAGAGTGCAAAAGTGCACTGATGAAGATTGAGGATGCCATATCTTATTAATGACTTGTCTACCATCCATGCTCAGAGATTTAAGCTCGGGACACATGACCTACAAGAATACAAACTATCAACATTTTGAGCAAAACAGATGCACAATTACATTAACAGATTTAGTAAACACTGTTTCGTTTATGTTAGCAATGCTCGTTTATGCCCAGATATAGATATATTCAAGTTCAATGATAGCCTTTGACCCAAATAGAAAAGCAGTATAGATAAATTTATTTAAAAAATTCATATAATTAAATGAAACAAAAACATATATTGAACACAAAATATAAATATAACAAGTATAACAAATAAAAAATTGAAAAAAATAAACAGAGCAAATAGAAATGACCTTTCCAGTGAGGAATATTTGTTCAGCCATTGATGTGATTTCTCCAGATGTTGGATTGAAGATGAATTGCTCCAGTCGAGGACAATTTTCTACTTCCAGAGAATACAACGTTGGAAATTCAATGGAATCTCCAATGCAGAATTTCTCAAGTTTTGGAAGAGAGCGTAGCTCAAGAGACTGTAGTTTGGGGAAAGATATCTTCTCCAACCTTTGTTCTCCATGTTCCTCTGTGATTAGTACCTCCTCCATCATCTTACATCCAGTTATGTGTAGGTCCTGAAGATGTACAAGGCTTCTCGATATAGCAACAGATAAGAGATGCTTTAGATTATTGCAGTTGCGCACTCTGAGCGTTGTCAAGTTCTGCAAATGAAAAGTTGTTGGAAGTTGGTCCGAGCACAAGCCTTTGAATTTCAAGTACGCCAAGCGAGGGAAAGTAACCTGCAAATATAATTCCAATTTAAATAGCCGAAAAAAATACGAAAAGAAATTAATAACAAAAAAGGCTTTTTAACTTTTGTTGATTTTCGTTGCTTGCCCTATTTTTTCAGACTTATTTTTGAAAATTTTTAAGTTAGTAAATGTAATGGCAAACATACTTATTTCAAAAAATAAATAGTAAATGTACTTATTTTATATTTAAAATTTGCTTTTCTATGAAAATAAGGCTCCAAGCTAAAATTTCAAATTAAAAAAGAAAAACAGTGAGAGTGAGAGAAAGACAGAGAAAGGTGAATATCAAAGTAAATAAAAGTAAAGTTGGGTGTTTCAGGCCAAAAAAAAAGATAATAATAAATTTGGGTGTAAAAATATATTTGAAATCGTGAACCAATATTTATGTTATATGAGAATAGTTTTGAAATTTATAAGGGTGTATACTAAGTAAATTTAATTATTTTAAAAGGCGAGATCTATTGATATTCTCCGTTTGCTCTTCCCACTTTTTTTAAATATATTTTATTATTACTGAATTACAAACTTACTTGATGTTTTAAAATATACTCTTTACACATCTCATCTTAAAATTAATAAGTAAATACTGTATTCTTTTAAATATAACACAATAAATAGTCATCTCCAATCAATAATCATCAGAAAATAAGAAAGAATCATTAATGGTTTAAACGAAAACAAACGTAACATATCAAATTACTATTTGTGTGTGTATATAATTTTGCAATCAACATTATTATGTCTAGACTTTTCCTCTTTTTTTTTTTTTTTTTTTCAGGACCAACTTCATATTCAAATCCGATAGAGGGTAGAAGAAATATGACTTTACCTTTTTGCTGAATAAAGGCATGGGAGAATCTGATGATGAAGTATCAGCCATATCCATCTCAGAGTGAAAGAATTGAACAAACTCTGGTAAATTTATCAGAGACAAGGAGTGTAATTGAGCAAACTCCATCTTATCTATGGAATTGTGATGGCCATCTTCTGTTCCATGGGTAACTATCTCTTTCATCATTTTGCAACTATACACTTTAATTTCCTCAAACTGTCGAGCGATAGATGATGAGAAAAGATTTTTCAATCTGTCACATTGCCGTACTGTTATAAACCTTAGCTTGCCAAATGACTCTGCTGTGAGTTTTCCATTACATATCCTTTCCAGATTCATCAGTTTAATGAGACACAATCGCTCTAAATTCTGAAACACACTACAAGGTTGATTCTCCGTTGCATTAACGAGATATCGAATTTCATCATTATCTTGGAACCGAAAACTCTTCAATTGACAAAAGCCCTCTTTGCTTATTTCATAAACAACATTGTTGACACCCTTAAATCCATACAAGTATAGCACTTCAGATCTTTTCATAATCATCTCAAGACCATATTCACCTACAAGATTGTGCCCAGAGAGCTTAAGACGCAAACTATTGTGATTCTGGAACTCTGATTCCTTTATTTCTAGATCATATGATGTTTCTCCAATAGATAACTCGAACCTCTTCAAATTCTCACTAAACAAAGCTTTTGGCAAAATATTGCTGTTCTCAATACTCAAACGTAAAGTGGTCAGTTGCGGCAAATTTTTCAACTCGATAAGACTAGCATTAGTTCTTTCTCCACCGACTCCTTCATCCTCCCACTTTAAAGGGACTTCCCTCATGTTCAGCTCTTCCAATCTTACCAAACTCGAGATGACACTAGGTTGAATCACTTCAAGATATTTGCAAAATTCCAAATTCAACGATTTCAGATGAATCAATTGCCCAATGTGTTTCGGCAACTCTACAATATTGGATCTGGAAAGGTCAAGAATCTTCAAACATTTTAGCTCTCCAATTACAGCTACACTTCCCCTACAACGAGACAAGCACAATGTTTGGAGTTTTCGAAGTAGACGGAAGGATGTTGGAAGCAACCCTACATCTACTCCATCCAAACGTACAACTTTAAGCTCCCTTTTCTCTTCAAGAAACTTCTCCGGAATTTGCAAATAATTTTGACTTCTATTAAATAGAAATAATAGTTCGAGTTGAGGACAATCAAATATTTCTGGGAGCTTGTTATGATGCTGAGGAACAAGTAAGGAAACTGCAGTTGAGTCAGCGTGTCGTTTCTTAGTTGAAAATTCTTCATCAAACTTGTCAATATTTACAATAATATGCATTCGCTTATCTTGAGAGGCAATTGATATCATAACATCACGAATAACATCGTGCATCTTCACTCTATCATGAGTGTATCCTTGTAACAACAAACAACGAGCTTTTAGCTTATCAACCAGTGAGCACACCCTATTCCTTGCCTCCTCCAACGTATAGACATGTTGAAATAAGCCCCAACCAACGCCATATATCATTAAGTCCTTGATTTCTATGTTGGCATCTTCTTCATGTAAACTAGAAAGCAACAGCAATGACTTTGCTTCCTCGTCACTTTCTAAAAAATCATAACTCAACTTTATGCTTGCATATACTTTTTTATCCATTCCCTCTATGTTTGTTAGGACACTCCTTTTCAACTGTAGCAAAGCATCCTTCCAAGTTGACAGCCCTTTGTTGCTCAGCGCACGAGCAACTGTCGTGATGGCAATTGGCAAGCCTGCACATTCCTTGACAATGTCTTTCACCAAAGGTTGGAAATCGGCATTTTCACCAGAACTACCCACATTCTTTTTAAACAAATCAATCCCTTCTGTACACGATAGCACTCTAACTTCGATAATCCTCTCAACACCCATAGAATCCTGTAAAACATTTAGGAATCTGGAAGTCAATAATATCTTGCAGCCTTTCTGATCTTCAGCAAAATCCATTCCAACAGCCGATAAGTCAAGTTCATTCCAAACATCATCCAAAATAACCAGGATATTCTTTTCTTGGCTTAATCTTTGTCGTAACCTGTTCGCTCTAACCAATTTGCTTTTGATCTTATGGAATTTTTCTAGACCCACCTGTTCGGCGATATCTTGTTGAATGCTTTCGTCATCTGGTTTTTGGGATACGGTTGTGATAGCTACTTTATCAAACAACTTTTCTTCCTTGGCTACTTTTGCAACTTCTTTTGCAAGCACAGTTTTGCCAATGCCGCCCATGCCGTACATCCCAATCATCCGAACATTAACATCTTTTAGGGCCTCTATGATTTCCCTCATAATTCGAACTCTTGATTCAAAGACTTGATAGCTTTTGTTCACAATCGAAGTTTCGATACAAGGGGAAAAAGAAACTCTATTGAATTTCTCAACATAAAGGATTTCACCCATAACAACATGCACCGTCTTCTTTGCTTTCCTGCTTAGCTGATGTCGTGACACCAAATTCGGAAATGACCCACTACTTGTACATCTTGTCTTCGCGTGATCTTCGCTTTGCAGAAAATTCTCAGACTCTTCTTTGATCCTATCTGCGCTGCTTATCCAGTTTTCAACGTCGGCTTCAATTTCTTCACCATTTCTTCTAGCCTCGTCAACCCGATGCTGCAATCTGTCTCTTGCATACCCCAACTGCTGTATTTGTGCTTTAAGGTTGTCTATATTACTTTTGTAGTAAAATAGATAACCCAATTGGCGGCAGACCGGATTGACCGTATACTCAGCAACCTTTGCAACAACTGAAGTAGTGATTCCGACGAGAAATTCCATGCTTTCCTGTTTACTTCTTCAGTCTCCTACTTGTTCTTGCTCACTTTCTCTCTCTTTCTAATTCCTTTTCTAGGCACTTCTAAGATTATGTCAAAATGGAAACCCACAGTTATTAAAGGCAAGACAAAGCAATTTCAATAATGAGATTAAAAAATGGGATGTAAAAGAAAAATAGAATTCAAATTTAAAAGAAGAATCACTTTTTGGTGAAAAAAAAGGAAAAAACTTAACTAATATGAAAAATTTTACATTTCTCCAAATAATTACTTAGATGATCACCTAAATCAGCTTGCGTTTTGAACATCGATTTAAAACGGAATTTTTATATTAAAGTTTGTTGACTTTTCAAAAATTTATTATAATTTTTGCTAACTTAAAAAAATAAAAAAGGATAAAACTGATATGAAAAATTTAAGTCACGACCTGAGAGCTAAATGGACCATTAGATCTCGCTGCGAACCTATTCTAACATACCAAGATTACAAACTCAAAAAAGTCATCCACCAAACATGACTTGGAAAAAAAAAAAAATTTCGCAACTTGCGCTAGTAGTTACTGAAGGGCAGAAATTTATAAGCTTATGATTTGGAGTTTGATTGTTGGAAAGTATTTTCAGGATTAACAAAGTAATTTATCCTTGGTTTTTGTTACTCTTTTTCTTTTTTTTTTTTTTTCCTTTAAATAGTAGTTAAAAGCACACGTGTCTATTCACTTTGTTGAATTTTTTTGACAGGTTGATGTAAAAAAGATTTGAAAGTTTTGGTTTTTTTATTTGTTTGTCATTTTTATGAGCTTAATATAGAATATACGCAAAAATCTATACTATAATATAGAAGTGTGAATAGTTTTAAAACTTTTTGTACTTCAACATTTGATCTAATGGTCCAAATTTTGCACTTTTTCACTTTTTTGAATCTAATGAATTAGCATTAACCACATGTCTACTTCATTCTCTTGCACCTCAATATCAATTTGTGCAAACTTGATTGGTTTCAAGTTTCTCTTTTAAATTATTTTCCTACTTGATTTTTGACCAGTAGATTATTATAGCCTTTTAATTGGGGTAAGGAATTGGGATGGATAAGGTCCTAATCATGTTAAAACATATCATATTGTCTACTGAAGTCTGAAGTCAAACATATTCATTAAATGTGTCCCTTTTTTTTGTTTTTTTGAAATCTAATATTATTGTTAATGTCTTTTGATCAAAACATATCTCTTTTACCTCAACTTTTGGGGGGTTTTTTTTTTTTTTGTTTGTTCAACTTTCGAAGTTGAAAACATACTTATTTATCTTTTTTCTTTTTCTTAGAAATATTTTTTTTTGTAATGTTTCTTACTAAAATATTTATCGTTGGCAGCATGAGTAAAACTTAAAAAACGATAGCTCAAGTAAAACAAATAGCCTTATATTTTATCCATGGTAGCATAAATTTGGGTATTAAATATGAAATTATAAAATTACTTTTATAATTAGATTAAAGAGTAAATATTTAGTAATGATTGTCATTTTTTTTTATTGTACTTCATTTTTTTAGGTAATTTCGTAATTTCATATTTAATAAGGGTAACGACTATTACGTTTGCTGTCAACGAGTCTCACTTTATAATTCACTTTTAATACCCTCAATTTATGCAACCACTTGGGTTTTTCTATCAAAAATTTGATTGATAGGGGAAAGTCGCAAATATTGTAAAACTCATAAGGAAATAATGCTATAAAAATATTGAAATTCATAAGCATTTGTGACAAGGCTTAAAATTTACCGGGGGGGGGGGGAAGTGAATTCATGACACCGTGGATGTAAGTGTAAAACTAAAAAAAAAAAAACAAAAAAAGATAGCACAGGTAAAAAAAGGTGTGTTGGACAAGTCCTTTGGTAAATAAGTTATTTGATCCATAAACATTTCGAACCGTAAGTCAAAATGAATACAAGAAAAGAAGAAAAGAAAGATTATCCAGCATTTCCTACTATGGTAGACTCTTTTACTAACTTGCGTTTGTCATTGGTAGTTAATGAATCCCCTGTTTTTGCTCGGTTTTTCATTGAAAATGCACAAAGCTCTTACATGAGACAAATGGATAGAAGGAGCAAACGGAATGCTCGTTTCGCTAGAAGGTATAAAAAATAACAGAGCAGATGGGATTTTCAAGGTCTTTAGATTTCTAATTGTGATTTTCAATGTTTTCTGCTGACTTTTGCTTCAAGATATTAGAATTTTTGAGGTATTTGTTTCTTGTTGAAGTTTAAATTTTTCTCTCTCTTATATCTTTTTTGAAGGAACGATCTCATATTCATGTAGTCTCTAAAATTTTTGATGTTGTTGTGTTCATAGTGTGTCGTGGGTAATTGAATTTAGCACTCCATGCTTCTTTTTTTTTTTTTTTTGGTGATAATTTGTCAGTTTAGTCTCGAATTATGAATATTCCGTTACTTTAGTCCCTAAATTTTTATTTTAATAAATTAGTCCTTGAACTTTTATTTTTTGACAGTTTTGGTCCGTTACACTAAGATTGAAGGAGAATATCTTAAATTTAACATAAATAATCGTAGTCATATTACATAATAACTAAAAAATTTAAAGAAATTATGCCATTAAGTTCAAAGGGTTTTAGTTTTTAATGGTTTTAATAAGGAGAAAATTTTTATACTTATTATAATTATATTTATAAAATTTCAGTTAACATGGAGTTAAAACATGATTATACACTAAGTTCAAAAAAATATTTCATCAATTTCAAGGACCAATACTGTCAAAAATAAAAAAATTTAGGGAGTAATTTACCAAAATCAATAGTTCAGGGACCAAAATGACATAATGCACATAATTTAGGGACTAAATAAATATATTACCTTTTTTTTCCTACCCTTCTAGTTTATACTAGTTTGTATATATGTGTTGCATGTGTTATATATATATATATATATATATTATTGTAGTAATTAATATTGTAGATTTTATACTTAATATAGATTAATAAAAACTATCAAATATCTTTAGTTTGGTATATGTGTACGGATCTAAAATTAAAAAAATTAATAATTAATATTTTTTGTAGTGAGTTGTTTGAAAAATAACATTCTAAACATCTCATAATCTAGTCACAAAAGAACAAAACAACAACCACAATATTTTTAGTAAGAAAATATCAATTTCCTCTAATTCTCCACACACACATATTTTAAGATATTCTCTGTGCTTGTGTGTATTAGAGAATTATATCCATAAAGATATTTGTGTCGGTGTATTTTTGCCTTGGAGAGATAGTGTGAGTGAGATAATGCGTACCAATTATTTAAGCAAGAGATTGCGCAGAGAAGTCCAATTACTTATAAACATATGAATTTCACAAGCAAAAATACGATTCTCCCATAGTTGTATTGAATGATTGAAAACTGAACAACACACAAACACACTTATAAGTGTTGTTTAATATAAATATTAAAAAGATGCTTTGAACAGTTCCAACCGAAAGATAATTAGATTGTGAATGATTAAAATCTTTAGTAAATTAGAGTTACCTTGAACAGTTGTAACTGAAAGATGAATAGATTATGAATGAGTTACAATCGAAAGATAAATAGATTGTGAATGTTTAAAACCTTTCATAAAATAGACTCCTAATGATAAGTTACAATAATAAAACATTATATATTACATATAATAGAGCGTTAAATTAAATTTATGGACACTATTTTGAACGACCTAGAATGAACAGGACATCTCACAACCCACTCTTTTAGTATTGTTAGGATATATATGTTGATCACATTTTAGGGAAAAACAAAGGCATTAACAACGGGGTAAATTAGATACTTCTTGGAGGGTACAAATGTTGCCCTTGTAATTTCATCGGTAAAAACCAGGTAGAAAATTAATTCGGAAGTACATATAAAACATAATAATTGATATGACCGTTAAAAAAGTTAATGGGAAACGTTTGAGAAAATTATTTTCTTGAGTAATAAGAAAATAATTTCCGAGGATCCTGTTTTTATATAATAATATTTTTAAAGACTACAAGAAAATATGTATATATATATTTATATACACACACTTTGGGATACATTCGAAAAAAATGAGTTCAATAGAGACAAATAATACAAATGTTAATTCATCCAAATCCAAAAAAAAAAAAAAAAAAGTAATTGAGAGGCCGTGAGAATATATATATATAGATATATATATATGGATATATTTGTGAAAATTATTTAAATTGACAAATAGAAAAAATATTTATTAGAATCATATACGATAAAACCAATATTTTAGAGGATAACTTATGAAATTAAAAAAGTCGTACCTGATATATAAATATATTGGACAACAAACAGACGTATGAGCTTGATGATCAAGATCGCAGCCCGAGTATGTTGCAAACTTGATGCAGAATCAATAAGTAGAGGCTTTTTTTTCCCCCTTGATTTCTGATTTTTGTGAAATTTAATGGAGAAGAAGATGAAAGGAAAAATGACTTCTCTTTTTTTTTTTTTTGGATTTTTTTGGTTTTTTTGGGTTTTTGTTTGGCTGTGGCTGGAATGAAGCAACGATAGGGCTTTCACACAAATAAAATGAAAGAGAAGGGACTGAAAATCAAATGATCAGGAAACGAAGAACTACGCTGCTGCTTGCTTTTTGTGTAGAGTTTAGATCAAGTTTTGCAGATCTGTTTTTGAGATTGATTTTACGCCAGAGAAAATATCTTCAAAGCAAAATAATTGAAGTCAGCAGTCAGCCAGCAAATACTAGTCAACGAATAAAGAAAACAGATAAATAAGAAAAAAAAAAATTTGTGTCCACATGCTTCTCCCAATTTAAAGATAATTCAAAAGTCACTCCTTCTATTTTTTGAAAATGCAACTTTTTGCTTCATATTTTTTAGAATACAAGTATTCCCCCCATGTTTGCAGGATGGCCCATTATTGGGGATCTGTGCAAAAATAACATTTTTAAAAATGACAATTTTAAGCTTTTTTATTTGTTTTAATTAACGTTTCAAGTTTCATTAAATTATGAAAATAATTGTTTTTTTTAATTATTAATAGTAATTAATCACTTGATTGATCAATATTAATATATTTTATAAAAATTACACTTTTTTTTCTGTTGATTTCAGTCGGTAAATGTCGGTTTCCATGGCATCACGGAAGAGATTCTTGCCAGCGAAGAATGGCCAGTTTCCATGGAAGAATGGCCTGTTTCCATGGTATCAGGGACTTGCCAGCGAAGAATGGCCGGTTTCCATGGAAGATGGGTGGCTGTTTCTCCTTGTCTCCTTGATGACGAGCAGATAATGAAGGAAACAAAAAAAAAAAAACCCCGTCTTCAGCGAAACGACAACGTTTCACTTGTAGCAGGAGGAACAAAAAAAAGTTTTATGGGTTTCCAAGGATTTGGGCCACTGGATTTATGGGTTATGAAGCCTTTGGGTTAAATAGGCTTGTGAGATTAAAAACACTTCTGTTTTTTTATTATTTTAATTTAATTTTAACTAAATTATATTTTTTTATCTTAAATTTTTTTTTTTCTAAAAAATTAAAAAAATTATAACTAATTTTAAAAATTCAATAAACCTCAACTTAAAAATTTCATTTCCAACTGGTGAACCAAATGAAGCATTCATCTTTTGTAGCTCTACAAAGTGAAAACTGAAACATCACAGTCCATGAATGCAAACTCAAGCGGCACCGGCGCTAGAAGAAGATTGGAAAAGGATGTCGGTTTTTCAGTCACCGACCAAAGGGAAGATGGAGAAACCATTCATTGACTGATCTGGGCTACGCAGTTCGGTTCATCGGCCAATCAGCATTGGCCACCGCATTCCAACAGTTTTTTCCGACGGTTTCGGTCAATGCACTCGGTTGCCGTCGGTTTGCGGTTATTTTAACAGTCCTAAGCTTGGCGGACCACATGCATATTTATATGAAAATTTAGTTGGAACACTCCAAAAATTCAACTAACAATAATGTTATAAAATTGATGTTAGAATTAACGTAGGTAATGTGATGATATTTTATATAGTTCATTCTCAAGTTATGATTGAGTTATTTTCCACATGTGAATGCGATGAGGACTTGAGGTGTTAAAACAAAGTTTATGTTAAATTGATGAATTTTATACGATGGTTTAAGAAATTTATGTGATGACTATATAATTATAGGTATATATATAATTATTAGTTATATATTATGAATATATTTACCTTTGTATTTTTGATACATGATATATATTTATATATAGTTTAAAGTTGCAACTATATATATAGAGTTTATAATAGCTATGTAATCAGAAAAGAAGGGAAGCGAAAATAAAAATGGAAAGGAGAAGTTAACGTGGGAAAAAAAGGGAGGGGGGGGGGGAAGGGGGAGGGGCGGAGGATGGAGGCTGGGCAATAACTATCTAATTGATTTCCTTGCAATTTCATGGATGTCTGACAGATTTTTCTTACCCTAAATAAATGTATCTATTTTAACTCGAGAACTTGCTCCAAATTTTAGGGCCATGGATATCTCATAGTGTGAAGTTTCTACAAGTTTCATTTACAAAGAAGTTGTTGATTGTGGGGGCAGAAATGAGCAACTATTTGCATGTAATCAGTTTTTCCTATTTTTTCCTCTTGTAAAGGAGAATTTGGGCTGACAGGAAAATATGCGTTACTGAAATGGAAACCAGAGTTAGGATCCAATCCAAGAAGCTGCGTGATTCTCGGCCCAAATTCTGTTAAAATAGAGAAGATTGGCAAAAAACGACAATACAGGTAAGGAAAACGACAACCAAAATGTTTTGTCCGACGAAGAGCTCAAGCTGCGGATCGTGTGGATTGGGAGGAAGTACATACTGGTATGATTTACTGCACGTGTTACCTCAGTTTTAGGAGAGCTCCAACATGTTGTCAAAAATTTTGTTTTTTGCTCCTAATCTTATCTAGGGACCAACGTATCCTTACGAGTTACTCAGTGGTTGACCAATGGTAACTCACACCAATGGTCACTTGTGGGGACACTGGTGAGTGACAACAACCATTATCATTATTAATTATTTTTTCAAAAATCGTCGTACAGGTTCATGTGCTCGGATTTGGCCTAATGACCCTTTGGCGCTTCCAGATTGGTTCATGTGCGAGGAGGCTAGCACAAGTTTTGCACTCAACGTGGACGCATGTTCGTCTGCCTTATTGATGTTGGAGTACTATCGAATTATTTTTTCTTCCTACTATAATTATGGTACATGAAGTACTTGAAAATTAATGAGAAATTTGGTGAATTGACTACTTCAAAAATATATATATATTTTTTTCAGTATTAAACTAATATATATATATATATTTTCAATACAACGTAATCTCAAAAAGTGTTATTTTCCCGATCACCTTAAGTATTAGAATACTGTATTTGAATGCACAAGCACCATCCACTCCCCCTTTTTGTGGTGTTACTCGAGGAAAGTGCTAAACTATAAAAGCCGCTCTATCCTTCTTAACAGATGAATTCAGGGAGCAAATTAAACAAATTAAACTATAAAAACCGCTCTATCCTTCTTCACGTGGTTCAGCCTTATGACCTACATCCACGGGCGATCTCTGGAAATGGTTTCACTATGAATGAGAATGTTTACACCCTGATTTCCACTCTATTTCCTTTCTCTCCAAACGTAGGCATTTATCAGTATAAGTCTCGCTGTCTTTCAGAATTCTCGAGCTTATATTCAACTCAGCATTTGAATGCTTATAACTCTACATATCTCTATTTTAGACCAACTTGTCCACATGTCACACCCGCAAGCATCGAAGAAGCTTATGAAAAAATCACTATAGAAACAGTTCACCACAAACATATGTTAAAGACAGAATGGAGCATATATAAAAAGCAATAAAAATCTTTTTTTTGCAAAATAAGTATTCATGAACTAAGTGAAGAGACTCCGACGAGTAATGTGAAGCTCTGGCGCAATCATGTGCTTTGTTGATTAAACTTTGTGTAATAAAACTGATGAACAAAACTTAAAATAACAAATTTCTAATTCTTATTGAACAAGAATAATTATTATTGTCTCTATAATCTGAAGTCAAACATGACTACTTTTAGGAAAATGGTATGACTGAAATTTTTTGCTGTAAATTGAAGGGGGAAAAAAAAAAGCGAAGGGAATGGAAGGCGTTCTTACTATATTTTTTAAGGAATAAGTAAACTTGTAGGATACGTTCAATCTCCTCCAGGCAAGGGATCAACGATGTCTTCTCTGGAATTATAGATCATCTGTTATACACAATAATAAATCAGAGGTGAGACAAGATATGCAAAATATGACTCTAATTACAATTATAGAGGATGTTTAAGATAGAAAATTAAATAAGTTTTTGTATGTTTCAATATCAGACTAACTTCTGTTAAAATTAGTTCGTTCAAAAGAAAGTTGTGGGAACTTATGCATACCAGCTCAGTGGACGAGTCTCGTCTTGCATTAACTATATTATCCTCTAAAATCTTTTGAACAGTTGCATTAATATCACCCTCTTAAACCTGTTTTCTGGGAACACATTCATATTCAATGCTATCCAAATGCCATTCTGTTCCGACTCTATTAAAGATATCTACATCCACTGTTTTATTTGATTTAGCTTCTGGGTGGTTATAATTCCACGAGAGAAACTCTGCATCTCAGGGCATCAACTCAAAATCAATTTTTCCAAAAGTGAGAATCTGATCGCAGCATTTCTAGAGTAGAAGCTCTCGAGACTCAGTAAATCATGAAGTACTAAAATCCCCAATCAGCTCAACACAATCTCATCCTCCGTTTCACCTTCCTTGCTCGCTATTATTTCTCTCATTCGTTTGCAGTTCGTAATGCTTACTCTTGTAAGCTGAACCTGGCTTTTGGCAGTTGAGGAAGCTAACAAATTAATCATTCCATGGGATTCATTTGGATGCTCTCAAATCTTTCAAATTTCTGAAAGCGTCTAAGAACGGCACCATCCTCTTTAACCTTCCACGGCTTCTATATTTTGGAGGGCCTTGCCTCGCTTGACGTTTTCGGGATTCTCTAGTGATGAATTTGGCATGCATATTCTGTCACAAGACATCAACATATAAGTTGATGAAGAACGAAAGAGAGAGAAGGGGATCGTATTAAGCAGGCTTCTTTGTATAAACAAGAATTAAGAAGAGCCTAGGGATTGAATTTCTATGGCTTGAAAAAGAGGAAAGAGAAATAAAAAGCTATATGCTTACCTAATTAATTACGCATGATATAATATACAAAATCCATATTTATTAATTCAGTATAAATGATATGGAATTTAAAATTTGTACGTAATCTTCACTTGTTTTTCTTAAAAGAAAAGACAAATTTGGTAAAAACTTTGTTAAACGTATCTCATTAATTGTGTTAAAAACACCTGTAATATTGTATCAAGTTATAAATTTAAACGATTATATATTAATTGACACAAATAATAAATATAACATGTTTATTTTGAAATTTTCAAACAGTTTAATAAAATGAAACATGTTTAGATTGATGCGATTAATCCCTTTTATTATTGTTACTCAAGGAAAGTGTTGGAACTATAAAAATGACTCTTTCCTCCCTTTTTTTTTTTTTTTTGACTCTGCGGAGCAAAGGCATGAGAAATGACCTTTCAAACTAGGCCTCATTTATTACAAGAAAAATGAATTCTTTATGAAAAAATGTAACAACTTCAACTTTTACAATATTAATTCTCATCCTAAATAGATAATTAATTTGTAAATTTCACCATTAATAATATTTTTTTAATTGATGACGAGAAAATATAAATATGATGTTCATGTCATTCTCTATTTTAATTGGGATTTTATGAAAATATTATATGTAAAAATTCATTATATATATAATGAATGAATAATCATAATTTTGTGAATTAAAAAAGTGAATTTTATATTGTGAAGATTTACCTACTAAATTAAATTTAGCAATCCTACTATAATATCAAAAAAAAAAAAAAAAGGGTTTTAGGGGAGTGCTGGTGCACCCCCCACCCAGTGGGTAAATTACCCATTGGGCAAGGTAGTTAAGCCCATTGCCTGAAAAGGGGAAAAAATTTAAGGAAGGGGAGCCGTGCACCTCTCCCCTTGCTCAGTGGGCCGCTGGGCCATTGAGCATAGCAGGCAGGCAGTACCAGTAAACTGGTACTGATCCAAAAAAAAAAAAAATTTCCAGAAAATAGGTTGCACAAGAGGGGGTTCTTGAAAATTCAAATCCAATCCCTAAACAAGCAAAACAAAAATGAAAAGACAAGAAAGAAAGAATGATTACTTAAATCATGGATTACTTGAATGACTACTCACTAAAATCACTTAGAAATACATGAAAACCCACCAAAACAACCTCGCAACTTATCCTCTTCAGCTGAGTATATTTTTGAGAGATTAAAATCCAAAAAAAAAAAAAATTTCAATTTTTAAACCACAATAAGGCTTGGTTATAAAATGGTTTTGAGGTAGACAAAAAACCACTATTTTCTCTCTTTAAAAAAAAAAAAAAAAACTATACAAGCAAAGAAAAATTTCCTCTCTTCCTCCCTTCATTGTGGACGAAATTTGTAGCTAAGAGAAGCCAAAAAATATTCTTCATCTCCTTCCATCCACTCCTAAGATCATTTTTAATAAGGATGAAGAGCTATTCCAAGTACTTTCTGAGGTAAAAACCTATATTTTTCTACTTGTTTCCTAGAAAGAAAACTAATGTTTTAAAATGTTTTTAAAGTGATGTTTTATCTCTATTCTAGCCCACTACCTCAAGGGTCTAAGAGTGATTCAAAGCTTTCAAGAAGAGCTAAGAACCCACTACTTTTCGAAGAGGTAATTGACTTGTAAACTAGTGATTTACCAAGTTCTTGATAACTTTTCTTTTAAAATGTGTTCTTACAAATATGAAAATCTTGGCATGGTAAATGGTTAAAATATTGTTTTGCTACCTAGTGAGATAATATATGTACCTGTCATGATTTGAAATTGCTAGAAAACATGATCTGTGTATGGAATATGATGAAAAAATATTTATGTGATTTTTATAGTTCTATGACAGGAAATGAATATTGATGTATGAGAATAGATATTATGACATGTTGATATGTTATGTCCTCTGTTTAATGGAAGTATGAATGATGAGAAAAAAATATTTTGATATCACAAATAGGCTAGAATAAGAATTAATGACCCTAAAATATCTAAAATAACATTTTGGCATAAATTTTAATAAATTAGAAAATGATATTTTTATTGGGATTTTCATACTCATGTAGAAGGACAAAATATTACTCTTGACATAAGCAATAAGAAGAGCTCAAGTTTGGCCAAAAATAAAAATGTCAAAAATGATGATTTTGCCCTCAAGAGATAAAATCATAATTTCACCAGTCTAGAGGCATTATTTGAATTCAAAACTTTACAATCTTGATTAGAGACTTAAAATAGACCTTGTGTCAAATTTTGGTGATAAATGGATAAGAAATGACTAAAACACCATTTTAGGGTCAAAACGTAAGTATAGAAAAATTTAGGTCAAAAACATAAATAATGAAAAAAAATTGTTAAAATGAGTCATGATCCTGTGAGAACACTTTATAAGGACATTAAGTATAAAAAACATGAACCCAAGGGGTATTGGGAACTAATTGGAGTTAAATAAGGACTAAAATGTAAAAATAAATCTAAATAAATAAATAACAGATCAAATTATAAAATCTACTTATATTATAATTAGACAACATCTTTGTCACCCTTAAAACAATATATTAAGCTATATAAATATAAGAAATAATATGATTTATGTTATAGTCAAATATACGACCTTAAAAGACATAAAAGAGCTTAAATGTAATATTATTATTTGATTCTGTTTAGAAATGTAATAAGCTACAAAAGCCATTTTGAGAGCTTAGAGACACTGTATACATTATTCTAAGGCTCTAGGATAAATTTTTAAAAACCATCCAATAAGTCTAGATTAAAAATGGTATTTCTAGTGGCAAAATTATAGTTTTACCAAACTAAGGGGTAAAATGGTAATTTGATTGGGAGAACGTTTTGGGCTGTAGGTAGAGGTTTTGTAGACCTATAAAACTACAAGAGAGATTACTAAAAGCTAAGGTCAAAATATTTAATAAGTTTAAGGTTAAAAATAGTTGAATCACCAAAATAATGACAAATTGATAAATTAATACCTGAGGGCTCAGTGACGAGAAATGAATCCTCCACTAGGCTTGTTGAGATGTCATGTAATTGTTGACCAAACTTGATAAAAACAACAAAGTGTAATGAGCCTTAAGGGGTCCAAAACAATAATATGACAAAAATACTATTTGAAATAGTTTAAGCTAATTACAAGTAAATGGATCGCAATAGACCCAATAAGTCCACAACACACAAAGATGACCCAATATGATGTCGGAAGACCATGGATATCCATGATCACCTAATGGACCCAAATATGAATAAAGTGAAATTAAGTGAAATAATGGATAAGTAATTAAGTATTAAATAATTTACTCACTAATGGATTAATAATTAATTAATTTTAAATTTAAAATTAATTAATTATTAATTAAGAAATTAATTTGTGATAATCGTCTAATTAATAATTAAGAATGAGTAAAAAAAAAACTTAGAGACAAATTAATTATTAATTAAGAGAACACATGTCAATAAATCTAAAACGATTCAAAAACCTTACTCTAACTGTCGGATGTCAATTTAAAATTAAGACACCATATCGACTTGAGCATAGAGTCTGAAACAATCTATGCGGATACACAGTTATGCGATTTTCTATAAATAAAGACCCCACCTATAGTGTGGTTGTTCATATAATATACACGATGTGAACTCGATGTTTATTTACACATTTTACGAAAGTATGTTATGATGACGTGTTTATTTACACGCTTTACTAAAGTATGCCATGATGATGTGTTTATTTACATGCTTTATTGAACATGACATTCTTGCATGCTCACTATATGGCTTAATATTAAGAAAGTGAAACTAATGATGTGTCATATAAATCTCCGACTAAATGGGAGGATATTTGCCTCCGACCAAATGGGAGAAAATAATGATCAATGAAGTTAAAATTATGACCTTGGATGCTAACGGATTGGGTCACTCCCCCACTCCCCCATTTAAGATCACGCGCAGCTTGGTACGAACATAAGGGCTCATAAAATGTTGAATGAATAAATGACATGATCTGCTATGCATTTTCAATTGTATATATTTGTGGGATTGCATATCTATGCTTACTGAGTTTATCTCACCCTTTTGTGTTTCCCACTATAGATAATTCAGGCAAGTTGCCTATGATATATTAAGTATTGATGGACTGGCGGTGCAGATGCGTGATGGGTGAAAGTGTAATGGGTTCTATGGATGCCATCCGCATTCTTATATTCCGCATATGTTTTTTAAAATTTGTTAAATGTTGTTTTGATATTAGTCCATTTTAATACTTAGGTGTGAAAAACTTAATTAGATACCGGTATGACTAAGTTTAAAATGTTATGTTAGTATGTTTTGTTTAAAATTAATTCTAATTATTATGATTTAGAAAAAATCATTTCTTCCACAAATAAAGTTAAAAAAAAAAAACCTAAAAATGCACTAGTAACGATTTAAATATTGAAGATAATAAGGTAACCTGAAGTTCAAGATTAAAGAATCTACAATCATAATAATGTGCCAACAAAGGACATATATATATATATATATATATATAATTAGTACCAATAATGGACATATACAATATTGGGGCAATTTCTGTAGTCCCCAAGTACCAAAATCGTGGGACATTTTCGACGATTCATGGATAAACGTGTAATTTTGTCTTATTGGTTTTGTAACAGGTCACGGCCGGTTTTGGTGTGACTCAAAGGACGTTCATCAAAATCAAATAAATATAATGAGAGGAAAGGTGGGATAGTAAATTTCCGTAAAATAAAAAACTATATCTTAGGTAGAGGCATGAATAAGGGTAGGTTGGGAAAAAAATGATGGTCAGAATTGTAATTTAGAGTCATAAGTATTATAATATTGTCTTTTTCTTTAATTGTAATTTTAAGTCCTTACATGGTAACAAACAAGGACTTTGTAACATGTACATAGTGCTATTAGTGGTGATGCACATCAAAATTTTTTTTTTCCCGCCGTTTAGATCCTACAAATTTTATTTGTCGTTCAAGTTTAAGACCAGCACCATTTACAAGCTCTATATATTTTTATATGGGAAAGTATTTAAATAAAATAAATTTAAAAATTATTATATTAAGATAAAACAAAAAAAAAATTAATATTAAATTAATATGATATAAAATTAAACTTAAGTTTGTGAAGAGAAATTAAAATTTGTAGTCTGTATTTTTTATATAACTCATTATGTGTGTATAGGAGGTCCCTCTTTACTCTTGTCTTCTTTGTATATAGGCTGATTCACGCCTTTTTGTAATACATACTGAAAATACCAAATATACAAGAAATTATCCAAAAACCCTTTTCTGCAAATCTTCCTCTCTCATCTTCTTTCTTCTTTCCTCTTCTTCTGTACTCTAATTTCTTAACTTGGTATCAGAGATTTCTCTACGTTGTTCCTATGGCAACAAGAAAATCAATTTCTGAATCACCTTCTTCTCAAGAGCAGAATCCCACCACTACTTCACCATCAACAATGGGTCTTTCTCAGCTTCCAAACCTCACTGTTGCAAACCCTTCCAATACTCCCCAACTTTCAATCAAGCTAGATGACGACAATTTCCTCCTATGGAAGAATCAGATGCTTAATGTCATCATAGCTCATGGTTTTGAAGAATTTTATTGATGGCTCTAGACCTTGTCCTCCTAGATTCCTCAACGTGGAACAAGGTGAAATCAACCCCAAATATACCGTTTGGCAAACGTATAATCGTCTACTTATGAGCTGGTTTTATGCTTCACTCACTGAGAATTCTCTAGCACAAATAGTGAGCTATAACACTGCGTTTGAGGTTTGGGAAGCACTTAATCAGATCCATGCATCATCGTCAATCTCTCAACTCTCCACTTACAGAACTCAAATTCAGAGTATCAAAAAGGGTGGTATGACTACTATGCAATATATTCAAAAACTCAAAGAGTCTTTCTAATCGTCTAGCTTCAATTGGAGAACCTGTTTCGAAGAAAGACTATCTGATTTACTTGTTTAATGGACTTGATCAACATTACAATGGGTTTGTGTCCTCTGTAAGTGCTAGATCTGATTCACCCAGTGTCGAAGAAATACACAGTCTCTTGTTGAACTATGAGTACCGTCTTGAGCAACAAAACACTGCAGCCAATTTGGATCCAATTCTGGTTAATGTAGCAGCAACATCCCAACCACCATTCCCCAAAAACAATTTCCAAACAGAAATTTTCCCCACCAAAACTTTCCTAAACAGAACCCTTTCACAACTTCAATCACCAACCTCGAACTCCCTTCAATCCATCTCAATCTGGTCTTCTTGGAAAATCACCAGATCAACCTCAAAACCAACCATGGAAACCAAAAAATTCCTATACTATTGAAGAAAAACCTAAATGCCAAATCTGCAAGAAATTTGGCCACACAGCTGACATTTGCTACCATAGAGCTGATCTGAATTACAGACCACAACCCAAACCTCAAGTTCACAACACATGTTCTATCCATACCCTTCTTCCCCTCAACAAGCTGCTCAGCCATTCACCACACCAACAAATCCCCTTCACTCTACCAGACAATGCTTGGTTTATGGACTCTGGAGCTACACATCATTTCACACCTGACCTGCAGACACTCTCCAACAAAATTCCATACCAGGGATGTGGCCAAGTGACTGTTGGAAATGGTAAACAAAATTCTATCTCAAACACTGGCTCTACTTTCCTAAATACACCCTCTACTTCCCTGCACTTGAAACATGTTTTGCATACTCCTGAAATATCTCATAATCTAATCAGTGTTCGACGTCTTTATGTGGATAATAATGTCTCTGTCGAATTTTTCCCCAATTGTTTTGTTGTCAAGGATCTTCGTTCCAAACAAATCCTGCTCCAGGGCAATCTTGACAAAGGTCTCTATAAAGCCATTGCAAATTCCACTCTCCATGATGCAGTGGCTGCCCCTCCTGTCAGCTTCATCTCTCACACCTCCAATGTCTCCAAGCTCTCCAACTTATGGCACAATCGTTTAGGACATCCAACTTTTCCCATAGTGAACAAAGTACTTCAAAGTTGCAATCAAAAGAGTTTTCCAGTATCACAATTTGATTTCTGTAATTCATGTCAATTTGGAAAGAGTCATAGGTTGCCCTTTGTTAATTCCTCCTTTTGAGCTGTACAACCTTTTGAACTCATTCATACAGATTTGTGCGGTGCTTCTTCTGTGGTTTTAGTTACTGGAATGATATATTTTATTTTATTTGTTGACGACTACTCTCTTTTTTCTTGGATTTACTTTCTCAAAGCTAAAAGTGATGCTTTTCCCAACTTTATCAAATTCAAAGCTCTAATTGAAACTCAATTTGAAGCAAAAATTAAAACTGTACAAACTAATGGTGGTGGTGAATATGCCACTTTCACTCATTTTCTCATAAATTTTATGGAATTCTTCATCGCTTGTCATGTCCTATCACTTCCCAACGAAATAGCCGTGTGGAGTGGAAACATAGGCATGTAGTTGAAGTTGGATTATCAATGATGTCTTTTGCCTCCATGCCTCTCAAATACTGGTCATATGCTTTCCATACAGCTATTTATCTTATAAATCGTCTTCCCAATGTTCTAAACTCCTACAAATCTCCCTTTGAAGTGTTGTATAACAAGATTCCTTCTTATTCCATCCTCAAAGTCTTTGGCTGTTCTTGCTTTCCTTGTCTTCGTCCATATAATAAACATAAACTGGAATATAGATCACAAGAATGTGTTTTTCTAGGCTATAGTTCTCAACGCAAAGGCTATATTTGTCTTAGCAAATTCACTGGCAGAATCTATATTTCAAGACATGTTGTGTTCAATGAGTTCTCCTTTCCCTTCTCCTCTGACTCTCCATCCACTAATCCTTCCTTCTCACCTATTATCCAATCTATTCCAGTTCCATTGTTAAATCCGTCGTCTCATGACACACCATTTCCTTCTCCAACATCTACGCCACCACAAAACTGAGTCACCCTCTCAATCTTCTGCTCCCTCCACATCGGATTCTCAACTTAGTCATTTTTCCACACAGTCATCTTCTCCTGTTCCATTGATTATTGATATAGCGGGAGACAAGCACGACACTATCCACCCTTCCACACCTCCCTCACCACCTCCCCCACCCCCGCCACCTCCCCAAAACACTCATCCAATGAGAAAAAGACTAAAAGCTGGCATTGTCAAACCTAAAATCCTACAAGCCTCTTCCATAATCCCAGATTTCCATGGACCTTCTACTTTTACCCAAGCTACCAAACATAACCATTGGAACCAAGCTATGGTACTTGAATATGAGGCCTTAATAAAAAATGGTACATGGAATTTGGTCCCTCCTCCTTGTTCTCATCAACCAGTGGGCTGCAAATGGGTATACAAAGTCAAATTAAAGCCTGGTGGCAATATTAAGCGTTACAAAGCCAGATTAGTAGCAAAAGGCTACCATCAAACTGAGGGAATTGATTACTTTGTAACATTTAGTCCTGTAGTTAAGCCTACCACAAGTATACTTGTTCTTAGCTTAGCTATACATCTCGCATGGAACATTCAACAGCTTGATGTGCACAATGCTTTCGTCCATGGTGATCTCCAAGAGGAAGTTTACATGACCCAACCTCCTGGATTCATTCACCCTCAATTTCCTCACTATGTCTACCAACTTAAAAAGGCTATATATGGCCTCAAACAGTCCCCCCGAGCATGGTCTACTAAACTAAGCTCTTGGCTTATTGGCTGGGGATTTATTGGCTCCAAATCAGATACTTCCATGTTTGTCTACCATACTAATATTGATGTTCTCATAGTTCTTGTTTATGTTGATGATATATTAATGACTGGTAACAACACAAATCTGATTCAAAAACTCATTGGTGCTCTAAACTCCACCTTCTCCCTCAAAGATTTGGGCGCATTAAACTATTTTCTTGAAATTGAAGCTTTCAGGACAAATGACAGTTTACACTTGAGCCAGTCTAAAGGCATTCATGATCTACTAGCACGGGTGGACATGCTTGATTGCAAACCTTTGCCAACACCACTATCTCCAACAATTCCTTTATCACTTTATGATGGTGTTCCTCTTTCTGATCCTACTCAATATCGAAGTATTGTTGGTGCTTTGCAATACTGTACTTTGACACGTCCTGATATTGCCTACTCTGTTAACAAACTATGTCAGTTTATGCATCACCCAAATGTAAGTCCTTGGCAAGCAGTCTTCCCCTACCTTTGGTATTTCTTTTTCCACCAAATCAGTCTTCACATTGACTTGTTATACAGATGCCAACTGGGCTACATCCATTGATGATCGACGAAGCACAGGGGGCCATTGCTTGTTCTTGGGATCCAATCTTATTTCTTGGTCTTCCTCTAAACACAATGTGGTCTCTCGCTCCAGTGCAGAATCTGAATACAGAGGTATTGCCAATGCTACTGTAGAAATTATATGGGTTGAATCACTCTTAAAGGAACTTGGTGTTTCACTATCATCCACTTCTCTCCTTTTGTGTGACAACATAAGCTCCACATACCTTGCCGCCAATCCAGTCTTTCATTGAGGTGGATTATCATTTTGTCAGAGAACGAGTTATGCGGCGACAACTTGAAGTTCAGTTTGTACCATCATTTGATCAACTTGCAGACACCCTTACAAAAGCTCTTGGCACTACAGAGTTTCTCATTTTTTGATCCAAACTCACTGAGGGGGGATGTTAAGAGAGATTAGAATTTGTAGTCTGTATTTTTTGTATAATTCATTATGTGTGTATGGTGGTCCCATTTTCATTTTTGCCACGTGTATAGGAGGTCCCTCTTTGCTCGTCTTCTTTGTATATAGGCTGATCATGCCTTTTGTAATACATACTGAAAATACCAAATATACAAGAAATTATCCAAAAATCCTTTTCTGCAAATCTTCCTCTCTCATCTTCTTTCTTCTTTCCTCTTCTTCTATACTCTAATTTCTTAACTAAGTTAATTAAAATTATTTGTGCATGTTATTAAAAATGAGAGATTTCGTCATGGCAATATATGGAAAAAAAAAGTGGTTATTTAAATAGTTTTCTCTTTTTTGCATAGATCTATTGGCCTAAAAGTGTAAGATTGTAGGAGAGAAATTATAGTAAAATTACAATTTTATGGTAAAAAAACAAATTGTAAAAAACAATGTTAAAAAATAGTTGAATTAAGTAGTTAATGGATCAGGTAATAGAA
>CM046363.1:9437685-9485406 GCA_025413025.1 Ficus hispida
TTATGGTTTGTTTATGAATTAGAATAGCTTCTCAACTTTTTAATTTATGTAAAACTTGTATGTTGATTTACTATCTTACAAAATTTATTCAAAATAATAAAATAAAAAAAGGTATAAAAAAATAAATATAGCTTAAGATTTAAACATACAAATACTTTACATATAGAAAAATAGGTAATTTTCAAAGAAAAATTAAGTTAAGGGTAACTTTATAATTTTTATTTTTATTTAAATATCAGTTTAAAATTTAATTTAAAAAAAAAGTAATTTAGAGTATGAACAGTGATATTTTAAATATGAAATATACTGTTATACTTTATATTTAAAGTTCCATATAGAGTATGGGTTGGAGAAGCTCAATACTCTAAATTGGTGCAAAACTCTATTTTAGAGTATGCATTGGAGTTGGTCTTAGTTTAGTAACAGCAATCCACATGTACAGCTAGTTCGTGACCTGTCCACTTTCACTGAAAAATTAAAGATTTTTTTTTTGAGATATCCTAAAATTAAGTTATTATATTGAAAACCCAAATTTTTGTTCGCTTTAGAATAGTAATTAAAGACTACAGAGCTTACCAGAAAAAATAAAAATGCTACTTTAATGTCTTTTTGTCGTTTTTATTTCTTTTTCCCCAAAATTTATATTGTTCATCAATATTTTTCTCTAATCTTGTTGAAATCTTATTTTTTCCCCTCAAATATGTTGTAGTTATCTATAAAACATACTTTTTGACCGAATTGTGCATTTCAATTCATATGCTTTCTTTATTTTGGAATCTTATATTTTTAAATGCGTCTTATTTGGCGTTTTATTATTGTCCTATAAGTAGTATATTTAAACTGTGGCCCTTGTAATTTGTTTAAATGCATCTCTATTTAAACACTTTTTTCCCGCTACCCTCTCAGTGCCATGTTCTCTTAAGTAATTTACTATCTATTTTACCACATTATTCATGCCCTTGCTTTTTCCTAAAATCTGATCTATATATTATATGTATGTTAGTTCATTATAAGCTCCTAAATAATGACAAACCAACAAAAGAAAATTAAAAGTTTTTTACATCCACGTGACTGAAAAATCCAACAAAGTCAATATACACGTGAACATAAATGCTTGAAACATGTCTCCAAACCCCATAGATATGATATATATACATACATACATATTTATATATATGTGTGTGTGTCTCTAAACTCCGTAGATCCTCTCTTTATGATCTATATATTTTTGTGTGTGTGTAATATAGATTGTGTAATGTCATAATAATATTTTTACAAGTTTTAACCTAGCCATTGCCACTAAGACTACTAAGACTACTATGAGCTTTGAGTCTAAATCATGAGTTATTTTAATAACTACTTGAGAAGCTGCTGAAGTATATATATATATATATATATATATATATATGTACACTTCATGTATATAGTAGATGAGTTTTTTGAGTTAGTAATCTTGGTATGTTAAAGTAAGTTCACGGCGGGATCGAAGTTAGGTGATCGCCTAAGTCTCTATAAAGTTAGGCTTAAACCTGTTCGGAGAAATTAAAGTATAATTTCTCATATTTGTTAAGTTTTCACCTTTTTTTTTTTCCCAGCAAAAAGTGATTCTTCTTTTAAATTTGAATTCTATTTTTCCTATACATCCCATTTTTTAATCTCATTATTGAAATTGCTTTGTCTTGTCTTTAATTACTGTGGGTTTCCATTTTGACATAATCTTAGAAGTGCCTAGAAAAGGAATTAGAAAGAGAGAAAGTGAGCAAGAACAAGTAGGAGACTGAAGGAGTAAACCAGGAAAGCATGGATTTTCTCATCGGAATCACTGCTTCAGTTGTTACGAAGGTTGCTGAGTATACAGTCAATCCGGTCTGCCGCCAATTAGGTTATCTATTTTACTACAAAAGTAATATAGACAACCTTAAAGCACAAATACAACAGTTGGGGTATGCAAGAGACAGATTGCAGCATCGCGTTGACGAGGCTAGAAGAAATGGTGAAGAAATTGAAGCCGACGTTGAAAACTGGCTAAGCAGCGCTGATAGGATCAAGGAAGAGTCTGAGAATTTTCTGCAAAGCGAAGATCACGCGAAGACAAGATGTACAAGTAGTGGGTCATTTCCGAATTTGGTGTCACGACATCAGCTAAGCAGGAAAGCAAAGAAGACGGTGCACGTTGTTATGGGTGAAATCCTTAATGTTGAGAAATTCAATAGAGTTTCTTTTTCCCCTTGTATCGAAACTTCTATTGTGAGCAAAGGCTATCAAGTCTTTGAATCAAGAGTTCGAATTATGAGGGAAATCATGGAGGCCCTAAAAGATGTTAATGTTCGGATGATTGGGATGTACGGCATGGGCGGCATTGGCAAAACTGTGCTTGCAAAAGAAGTTGCAAAAGTAGCCATGGAAGAAAAGTTGTTTGATAAAGTAGCTATCACAACGTATCCCAAAACCCAGATGACGAAAGCATTCAACAAGATATCGCCGAACAGGTGGGTCTAGAAAAGTTCTCTGAGATCAAAAGCAAATTGGTTAGAGCGAGCAGGTTACGAAAAAGATTAAGCCAAGAAAAGAATATCCTTGTTATTTTGGATGATGTTTGGAATGAACTTGACTTGTCGGCTGTTGGAATGGATTTTGCTGAAGATCAGAAAGGCTGCAAGATATTATTGACTTCCAGATTCCTAAATGTTTTACAGGATTCTATGGGTGTTGAGAAGATTATCGAAGTTAGAGTACTGTCGGATGCAGAAGGAATTGATTTGTTTAAAAAGAATGTGGGTAGTTCTGGTGAAAATGTCGATTTCCAACCTTTGGTGAAAGACATCGTCAAGGAATGTGCAGGCTTGCCAATTGCCATCACGACAGTTGGTCTTGCGCTGAGAAATAAAAGGCTGTCAACTTGGAAGGACGCTTTGCTACAGTTGAAAAGGAGTATCCTAACAAACATAGCGGGAATGGATAAAAAAGTATATGCAAGCATAAAGTTGAGTTATGATTTCTTGGAAAGCGATGAGGAAGCGAAGTCATTGCTGCTGCTTTCTAGTTTACATGAAGAAGATGCCGAGATAGAAATCAAGGACTTAATGATATATGGCGTTGGTTGGGGCTTGTTTCAAAGAGTCTATACAATAGAGGAGGCAAGGAATAGGGTGTGCTCACAGGTTGATAAACTAAAAACTCGATGTTTGTTGTTACAAGGAAACAATCATGATACAGTGAAGATGCACGATGTTGTCCGTGATGTTATGATATCAATTGCCTCTCAAGACAGGCGAATGCATAATATTGCAAATGTTGAGAAGTTTGATGAAGAATTTTCAACTAAGAAGCGACACGTTGACTCAACTGCAGTTTCCCTACTTGTTCCTCAGCATCACAACAAGCTCCCAGAAAGATTGAATTGCCCTCAACTCGAACTATTATTTGTGTTTAATGGAAGTCAAAATCATTTGCAAATTCCGGATAAGTTTTTTGAAGAGAAAAGGGAGCTTAAAGTTGTACGTTTGGATAGAGTAGATGTAGGTTGCTTCCAGCATCCTTCTGTCTACTTCGAAATCTCCAAACATTGTGCTTGTCTGGTTGTAGGGGAAGCGTAGCTGTAATTGGAGAGCTAAAAGGTTTGAAGTTTCTTGACCTTTCCAGATCCGATATTGTAGAGTTGCCGAAACATATTGGGCAATTGATTCATCTGCAATCGTTGAATTTGGAATTTTGCATATATCTTGAAGTGATTCAACCTGGTGTCATCTCGAGTTTGGTAAGATTGGAAGAGTTGAACATGAGAAGAGTGCCTTTAAAGTGGGAGGATGAAGGAGTCAGTGGAGAAAGAACTAACGCTAGTCTTATCGAGTTGAAAAATTTGCCACAACTGACCACTTTATTTTTGAGTATCGAGGACTACAATATTTTGCCAAAAGCTTTGTTTAGTGAGAATTTAAAGAGGTTCGAGTTATCTATTGGAGAAACATCATATGATCCAGAAATAAAGAAATCAGAGTTCCAGAACCATAATAGTTTGCGTCTTAAGCTCTCTGGGCACAATCTCTTAGGTGAATATGGTCTTGAGATGATCATGAAAAGATCTGAAGTACTATACTTGTATGGATTCAAGGGTGTCAACAACGTTGTTTATGAAATAAGCGAAGAGGGCTTTTGTCAATTGAAGAGTTTTAGGTTCCAAGAAAATGATGAAATTCGATATCTCATTAATGCAACGGAGAATCAACCTTGTAGTGTGTTTCAGAAATTGGAGCGATTGTGTCTCATTCAACTGATGAATCTGGAAAGAATATGTAATGGAAAACTTACAGCAGAGTCATTTGGCAAGCTAAGGTTTATAACAGTACGACAATGTGACAGATTGAAAAACCTCTTCTCATCATCTATCACTCGACAGTTTGAGGAAATCACAATGTCTAGTTGTAAGATGATGAAAGAGATAGTTACCCATGGAAGAGATGATGACAACCACAATTCCGTAGATCAGATGGAGTTTGCTCAACTACGCTCCTTGATTCTAGAAGATTTACCAGAGTTTGTTCAATTCTTTCACTCTGAGATGGATATGGCTGATACTTCATCATCAGATTCTCCCATGCCTTTATTCAGCAGAAAGGTAAAGTTATATTTCTTCTACCCTCTATCGGATTTGAAAATGAAGAAGGAAAAAAAAAAAAAAAAAAAGGAAAAGTCTAGACATAATAATGTTGGTTGCAAAGTCAATAATATGAATAATAAAACATTGACTAACAATAGTGATAGCTATGATAGTAGTTCTATAAGTTATACACACACAAAAATAGTGATAGTAGTTTGATACGTTATGTTTGTTTTCGCTTAAAGCAATTAACGATTCTTTGTTGTTTTCTGATGATAATTGATTAGAGCTGATTATTTTATATGTTATATTTAAAAGAATATAGTATTTACTTATTAATTTTAAAATTAGATGTGTGAAGAATATATTTTAAAACATCAACTAAGTTTGTAATTCAATACTAATAAAATATATTAAAAAAAGGATGGGAAAACAAACAGAGGGTATCAATAGACCTCGCCTTTTAAAATAATTAAATTTACTTATTACACACCCTTATAGATTTCAAAACTATTCTTTTATAACATCAATATTGGTTCACGATTTCAAATATATTTTTACACCCAACTTTATTATTATCTATATTTTGTTTTTGGCCTGAAACGCCCAACTTTACTTTTATTTACTTTGATATTCACCTTTCTTCTCTCTCTCTCTCTCACTGTTTTTCTTTTTTAATTTGAAATTTTAGGCATGGAGCCTTTTTTCATAGATAAGCAAACAGTAAATACAAAATAAGTATATTTAATATTTGTTTTTTGAAATTAGTATGTTTGCCATTACATTTACTAACTTAAAACTTTTAATAATAAGTCTAAAAAAATAGGGCAAGCAACGAAAATCAACAAAGTAAATAAGCCTTTTTTGTTATTAATTTCTTTTCGTGTTGTTTTTTTTTTTTTTTCAAAATTTTTAAATTGCAAATATAATTTATCTCCATATTCGGTAATGAAACTTGTGGTTATTAATTGTGGATTTTTTTTCTTGTAGTTTACTTCTTGGAGCTGATTTTTAGAATATTAATGTTTCTTGACTAGTGCTAACATATAGAGAGAGTATCTAGACGTATTTTTTTCGGCTATTTAAATCGGAATTATATTTGCAGGTTACTTTCCCTCGCTTGGAGTCATTGGAATTGTCCGGTATGAAATTCAAAGACTTGTGCTCGGACCAACTTCCAACAACTTTTCATTTGCAGAACTTAACGAGGCTCAATGTGCGCAACTGCAATAATCTAAAGCATCTCTTATCTGTTGCTATAGCGAGAAGCCTTGTACATCTTCAGGACCTAAAAATAATTGGATGTGAGATGATGGAGGAGGTACTAATCACAGAGGAACACGGAGAACAGAGGTTGGAGAAGATATCTTTTCCCAGACTACAGAATCTTCACCTATGCTCTCTTCCAAAACTTGAGAAATTCTGCATTGGAGATTCCATTGAATTTCCAACGTTGGATTGTCTGGAAGTACAAAATTGTCCTCGACTGAAGCTATTCATCTTCAATCCAACATCTGGAGAAATCACATCGATGGCTGAACATATATTCCTCACTGGAAAGGTCATTTTCTTTTTGCTCTGCTTTTTTTTTTTCCCTTTAAATTTTTTATTTGTTATACTTGTTATATATTTTGTGTTCAATATATGTTTTTGTTCCATTTAATTATATGAATTTCGTTAATAAATTTATCTATACTGCTTTTCTATTTGGGTCAAAGGCTATCATTTAACTTGAATATATCTATATCTGGGCACAAACGAGCATTGCTAACATAAACGAAACAGTGTTTACTAAATATGTTAATGTTATTGTGCATATGTTTTGCTCAAAATGTTGATAGTTTGTATTCTTGTAGGTCATGTGTCCCGAGCTTAAATATCTGACCATGGATGGTAGACAAGTCATTCATAAGATATGGCATCCTCAATCTTCATCAGTGCCCTTTTGCACTCTGAGGCGCCTACAGATGGTCTACAATGATGAAAAGTCAGTTGTTTTCCCATTTGAATTCATTCAGAGATTTCAGAATCTTGAGGAGCTTTGTTTTATGAATTCTTTTTTATGCGAAGAAATTGACGTTATGCACTTACCTGATGGGCCATTCCTACGTGTGAGAGAACTGCAGTTATGGTTTCTTATTAACCTAAGGCATCTGTTTGAGAATCCAGAAAACGTCAAGCGAGGCAAGGCCTTCCAAAATACAGAAGCCTGGAGGTGTTTTTCTGTGAAAGTTTAACGAGATTAGTGCCATTTTTAGACGCTTTCAGAAATTTGAAAGATCTGAAAGTAACTGGTTGCGAAGGAATAAAATATTTGTTAGCTTCCTCAACAGCCAGAAGTCTGGTTCAGCTGTCAAGAATGAGCATTGGGATTTGTTATGGTATGACAGAAATAATAGCAAGCAAGGAAGGTGAAACAGAGGATGAGATTGTTTTCGGCCGGTTGAGGATTTTAGCACTTCATGATTTACCAAGACTCGAGAGCTTCTACTCTGGAAATGCTGCAATGGGATTTCCACTTTTGGAAAAACTGATTTTGAGTCAATGCCCTGAGATGGAGAGTTTCTGTCGTGGAAATATAACCGCCCAAAAGCTAAATCAAATAATTACAGAAGTAGTGAATAAAGATATGTTCTGCACTATGGGAACAGAATTGCATATGGATTGTATTGAATATGAATGTATTCCCAGAAAACAGCTTTGGGAGGGCGATATTAATTCGACCGTTCAAAAGATCTTAGAGGATAATGCAATTCATGCAAGACGAGACTCGTCCACAGAACTGGTATGCATCAGTTACCCAAACTTGTTTTGTTTCTATAACTTTCTTCCTTTCATTGAGCATGAACATTATATAAATAAAAGTTCTAACGGAAAGTTAGTCTGATATTAAAACTTACAAAAAACTGTATTATTTTCTATCTTAAACATCTTTGCTAATTGTAATCAAAGTCAAATTTTGTATATCTTGTTTCACCTTTGATTTATTATTGCGTATGACTGATGGTCCAGAATTCTGAAGAAGAGGTCGTTGATCCTTTGCCTGGAGGAGATTGAACGTATCCTACAAGTTTACATACTCCTTTAAAAAAGATGGTAAGAACACCTTCCATTTCCTTCAGGCTTTTTTTTTTTTTTTTTCAATTTACAACTAGAGATTTCAGTCGAACCATTTTCCCCAAAATAGTCATGTTAGACTTCAGATTAATAGAGACAATATTACTTATTCTTGTTCAATAAGAATTAGAGAATTTGTTATTTTAAGTTTTGTGCATTAAGGAAGAGTTGGTACTTTCTAAAAATCACTAGAAGTGAATGGTTTACTTAGTTTTGATGCAATTATATATGAGCAGGAACAAGCTCTTACTTTAGTTAGATTAACAATGGAGCCCAGATACGAGGCAAACAAAGGTCGATTATCGGAGCACATGACTGCAACGGAGATTCACATCGCTCGTTGGAGGTCTCTTCACCTCCTTGGTTCATGAATAATTACCTTTTGCAGAAAAGCTTTTTATTGTTTTTAATTGGTTTTGCTGTGTTTTTGACAAATGTTTATTGTGAACTGTTTCTGTAGTGATTGGTATGGGGAACCTTCCTCCATGTGAGTTAGGAGGGGGTGATTGTTGGGTGAGGTCCCTTCCCACGTGGAGCTGGTGGGTCCGACTCCATTGTGCATGTACATAAAAGAAGAAGGAAAAAAAAACTGAAAGGCAAGTACTATAAGGAAAGAAAATGAGTTGCAGTAGTAGTTGTATGTGTACGGAGACCAAGATGTAAAAAGAAGTGAGGGGGAAAAAAAAAAAAAAAAAGACAGAAGGGAAAAGAAAGTAAGGTTTTATGGGTGTTTCTTGTGTGAAGATCATTAGTGTTTTCTTGAAATCCACATTTTGGGCGAGTGTTGATGATTGCTAGACTCTAGAGTAGTTGTTAGAGAAGAATAACTTTGTGTACCTGTTAATTTAATTATTGGAAGTTTTTGTGTGGCTTATAGCCCGTGGTTTTTTCCTTCACATTGGAGGGTTTTCCACGTAAAATTTTGGCGTCTTAATTTCATTGATTGCATTTACTTTTTTTTTTTTTTAACTTGATATTGGATTAGTTAGCATGCCTATTTGATTGCTCAAAGAGGGAAAATGAATCTTATATATTCCGTTGATTTTTTTAAAAAAATCAGAAATAGTAATGAGATTATTGATTTTTTCTCAACAAAAAGTTATCATTCATAGCGAGCTTTTTTTTTTTTTTTTTAATTTCAGAGATTGCCCATGGATGTATAGGTAATATGAATGAACAGCGTAATTCCCTTGTGTCTCTGTTGTTAATCATTAATTAATTTCTTTACCCCGTCGTTTATTTTGCTTGTTGAATTCATATGTGTGACAGCATTCTCATTTCAGTTATTCATATAGCTCATGAGCTAGTAGATTTCTAATCAAGTGAATGATTGTCCGTTGCAAATACAATAATTGTGCGTAGATTTGCTTGAATTATGAGTGTGTTTATAAAGCAACTCATGAAAATTTTAGCTATTAAGCATGTCAGCCGTGATGCTAACTAATGAAATTATTATTCAATCTTGGAGCATTAAACACCCTAGAATTAGAGTCTGTTGACAGAGTTCTTTAAAAGATGTTTTTGGCTTCCTAAGTTAAATATAGTTTCTGTAAGTATTTAGATGATTCGTCAGAAGAACTTTATGTAAAACTAAAAATTATGGCCAATAATAAAAGCTCTTTCAAATAGATTTTAAAATTATTTTAATGTTTTTACTATCTATTAGAAACTTAAAAATGATTTTGACCTCATAAATTTTTTTGTTTCAAAAGCTTATTGAGAAGCCAAAACTATTGTTTCTCTTCTTCTATTATTGATTAAAAACAAATTAAAACAAAAACTCTACCTCCTTAGACTTCTTCCTAACTCCTATTTACTTGAAGAGAAACAAAAAAAAAAAAAAAAAAAAGGCTTAGAAAGGATACCTAGTTACTCAATCCATTTAGGCAAAGAGGCCGTTGAACTAAACTACTAGATGTATACATTACAGTGGCAGTTTTAACATACAAGTTTATAGATGCATTAGGTCATTTCTTAGTGCCTTTGTCCAGAAGAGAGAGACAAAGAAGGACAGAGTCGTTTTTATAGTTCTAACACTTTGCTTGAGTAACAGCAATACAAGGGAAAGTTATTTAAAAAAAAAAAGAAAAAAAAACAACAACAACAACAAAACAATACAATAAAAGGAAAGTGTTCGTGAATGGTACATGCCATCCTATTTATTAGTTGCATCAATCTAAACCCTCTTCTTTATTAAACTATTAGAAAATTTCAATGCAAACACGATCTATTTGGTCAATCTAAACCCTCTTCTTTGTCTTATTATTGTTCTGGACCCATTAATGCCCATTACACTTTGTTATCTTTATCAAGTTTTGGTCAACAATTACATGACATCTCAGCAAGTCTAGTGGCGGATTCATTTCTTGTCATTGAAATCCTCAAGCATTAATTTACCAATTTGTCCCTATTTTGGTGTTTCAAGTATTTTTAAGTTTAAACTTATTAAATCTTTTGACCTTAGCTTTTAGTAATCTCTCTTACATTTTAATAGGTCTACAAAACCTCTACCTATAGCCCAAAACGTTCTCCCCATCAAATTTCCATTTTACCCCTTAGTTTGATAAAATTACAATTTACCACTAGACATATCTTTTTTAATCTAGACATATTAGATGGATTTTAAAAATTAATCCTAGAGCCTTAGAATACTATTTACAGTAGTCCTAAGCTCTCAAATGGCTTTCGTAACTTATTACATTTCTAAACATAATCAAATAAAAATATTACATTTAAGTCCCTTTATGTCTTTTAAGGTCGTACATTTGACATAATATAAACCATATTATTTCTTGTATTTATTTAGCTTAATATATTGCTTTAAGGGTGATAAAGATGTTGTCTAATTATAGTTTAAGCAGATTTTATAATTTGACTCGTTATTTTTTTTGTATTTTAGTCCTTATTTAGCCCCAAGTAGTTCTCAATACCCCTTGGGTTAATGTTTTTTATACTTAACATCCTTATAAATTGTTCTCATAGGATCAGGACTCATTTAAAAAAAAAAAAAATTTTACCATTTATGGTTTTGATCCTAAATTTTTCTATACTTAAGTTTTGACCCCAAAATGGCGTTTTAGTCATTGCTTATCCATTTATCACCAAAATTTGACATAACGTCTATTTTAAGTCTCTAATCAAGACTGAAAATTTTTGGATTCAAATAATGCCTCTAGGCTAGTAAAATTACGATTTTATCCCTTGAGGGCAAAATCATCATTTTTGACATTTTTATTTCTGACCAAACTTGAGCTCTTCTTATTGCTTATGTCAAGAGTAATATTCTGTCATTCTACATGAGTATGAAAATCCCACTAAAAAATACCATTTTCTAATTTATTAATATTTATGTCAAAATATTATTTTTAGTACTTTATGGTCATTAATTCTTATTCTAGGCTATTTGTGATATCAAAATATTTTTTCTCATCATTTATGCTTCCATTAAGCAGAGGACATAACATATCAATATGCCATAATCTCCTATTCTCATACATCAATACTCATTTCATGTCATATAACCATAAAAATCACATAAACATATTTTTCATCATATTCCATACACAAATCATGTTTTCTAGTCATTTTAAATCATGGCAAGATTTTCATATTTGTAATAATACATTTTGAAAGAAAAGTTATCAAGAGCTTGGTAAACCACTAGTTTACAAGTCATGAAACTCTTAGAAAAATAGTGGGTTCTTAGCTCCTCTTAAAGGCTTTGAACCACTCTTGGATCCTTGAGGTAAGGGCTAGAATGGAGATAAAACATCATTTTAAAACAATTTTTAAAACATCATTTTTCTTTCTAGGAAATAAGTGGAAAAATATAGGTTTTTACCTTGGAAAGCACTTGAAATGACTCTTCTTCCTTGTTAAAAAATGATCTTGGGAGTGGATGAAAGGAGATAAAGAATATTGTTTGGCTTCTCTTAGCTACAAATTTAGTCCACAATGAAGGGAGGAAGAATGAAACTTTTCTTTGCTTGTATGGTTTTTTTTTTTTTAAGAGAAAAGATTGGTTTTTTATTAAACCACTTTATAACCAAGCCTTAATATGGGTTAAAAATTGAATTTTTTTTTTTTGGATTTGAATCTCTCCAAAAACATGCTCAGCTGAAGAGGATAAGTTGGGAGGCTGTTTTGTGATTTTTCATGTATTTCTAATAATTTTAATAAATAATCATTCAAGTAATCAATCATCTTATATTGTAATCATTATTTCTTTCTTGTCTTTTCATTTTTGTTTTGCTTGTTTAGGGGTTGGATTTTGAATTTTCAAGAACCCCCATCTTGTACAACCTATTTTTTGAAATCTTTTTTTATTAGTGCCAATTTATTGGCAGCAGGCAGGCAGAAAGCTGCCTACCTGCTAGTGGCCCACTGAGCAAGGGGTGGGGCACACGGCACCCCTTCCCTTAATTTCTTTCGTTTTTTTTTTTTTAACAGTGGGCTTCAGCCCACTGCCTTGCCCAATGGGTAATTACCCACTGTGTAGGGGGTGCACAAGCACTCCCTGAACCTTTATTTTATTTTATTTTATTTCAAGATTGTAGTAGGATTGCTAAATTTAATTTAGTAGGTAAATCTTGATATTTGCATAAAATTCACTTTTTTAATTCACAAAATCATGATTATTAATTCATTATACATATAATGAATTTTTACACATAATATTTTCACAAAATCTCAATTAAAAATCAATTAAAAAATTATTAATAGTAAAATTTATAATTTAATTCTCTATTTAGAAGGAGAATTAATATTATAAATTTTGAAGTTACATTTTTTCATAAAGAATTCATCTTTCTTATAATAGCTCAGGCTTCAACATAAAGAAAGTTTTCATTTTATTTCTACTAGTTTGAAAGATCATTTTTCAATGCTTTCGTTCCGCAGAGTAAAAAAAAAAAAAAAAAAAAAAGGAAAGGAAAGAGTCGTTTTTATAGTTCCAACACTTTCCTTGAGTAACAACAATAAAAGGGATTAATCGCATTAATCTAAATATGTTTCATTTTATTAAACTGTTTGAAAATTTCTATACAAACATGTTTCGTTTATTATTCGTGTCGATAATTAATATATAATCGTTTAAATTAATAACTTGACATAATATTACAAGCATTTTTAACACAATTAATGAGATATTTTTAACAAAGTATTTGCTCAAATTTATCTTTTCTTTTAAGAAAAACAATTGCAGATTACTTATAAATTTTAAATTCCATATCATTTATACTGAATTAATGAATATGGATTTTGTATATTATATAATGTGTAATTAGTTAGGTTAGCGTATAGTTTTTTATTATTGGATCACTCTCTCTTTCTCTCTTTTCCTTTATACTACTATGAGCAGTCTAATTAGAGAAAATATGAGGTCACTTTTTTAACAGAGTTTGACTACTCAATTCCGAAACTTTCTACATCTCATTTTTTCTTTCTTACATTTTTAAAAAACTCAAATTTTAAAACTTCAAAAACTCATAACTTTCTTATTTTAATTCAAAAAATATATATTTTTTCTTAATCGCACAAAAAAAATTTTAAATTAATGGAACAATATCCATAATATTGTTTTTTTTTTTTTCCAAACGCATTCTAATTTATACTATTTTATATATCATAGTTCATTTCCAACTTACTTTTAATCAAACACATGTTTTCAAACCAACTGCCAATACTCTGTCTCTAATTTCATCCCAAACAAACCCTAAGCAAAAGTCCAACAAGTATTTACATGGCTACAATCTACAATCTTTAATTTGAACTATTGTGCCAACCTTTCTGGTAGAGCACGTAACTTTGAATTTTATGTTTAGTTTAGTTTTTCTTTATTTCCTTTTTTTCTATTTTGCTGAAAGAAGATTACGTTAATGTTTTTGCTGAAAATCGTTTGCATTCTATATTGTGACAAAGTGGAATCAGCATACTTAAATAAGATCCATAATCTAAGCCAGGAAATAAACATGGTCATACTTTTGCTTATTGAACGTGGGAGCTTCAAAATCTTTCGCTACTTTCTATGGGCCTCAGTTCATCAAAATGTCCCGCTTATAATAGAAGAATATCTTATCTATGTCGTTTAATTCTTTTTTCACCTTATTTAATTGTAATCTTGCTGCTTTTTGCTCTTTGTAAATGTGAAAAGAGAAGTTTGAGCGCGAATTAGACTACATATTGTTGTATCATTATGATTGAACCTGGTTTAAATGTGTTGTGAGTTCATATCTTTAGCCTTATATATTATAATTTGCGAGCTTTCCACGATATCTTTTGTTGAATCAGAGTAATACTCTATTTGGAGATTCTCCACGTGATTTCCCATTAACTTTTTTACATGATCATTCAATTTAGCTTTACGGTCAACAAGCCTTCGATAATTTGTGTTTCATCCCATTTGAGAAAAATAATGTTTACGCGCGGTATATCTGTTCAATCGAATTGACATTTAGATGATTTATTCTTGTCAATTCTAGGCTACAGTTAGATTTTGTTTTTATGAAAAGGCAAGTTTAGAATCAAGATAAAGTGTTCTCCCCCCCCCCCCCCCTCTGAGATAAAGCTTCTTTTTGTTGAAAGATACCGTTGCTTCTTGGAGGACATTTGTGTATGATTTCCGCCTAACATTGTGGGTCTCGCAAAAAAAAAAAAAAAGGCATTGATATGCCCATTCAAGGTAATTGCAATTATAAATTAAATAGTCAAGTGTTTCGGCACTTCGAGCCTACCAAAGTTAACCGTAGATGACACGTAACATGAATAATTAGTTATTTTCTTTTTATTTTTTTTGGTCGGAAAGCTAGCATTCATAACGTTAATAGATATTATTAACCAACGAAAGGAAACGTATTCCAAATTATCTGTAGAATTACTTTTCAAAGTTGTGTTTTTCATAACGGTAAAGAAGAGGAGATGAATGACTCTCTTATCTTACATGTAGGGTTCGGGAATTTCAGTTTGAGGTTTAAATTTTATAATTTTTTTCTAAAAAAATTAATGGTGTCATTCCGTTTTATGGACGGAGCCACTAATGATATTTCAATAAACTTTTATTTTAATTTTTTGCAATTCACTTTTAAAAAAGTTTACACTTTTATCATTTTATCCTATTAAAAATTGTTTATCTATATATATGTTGATGGCGTAATTTGATTCGACCACAAAATCCCCTTTCCGGGGGCAAATCGATCACCACTGACCCAACTCAATCCGACTATGTAAGATTCTTCCCGGGAAACTTCGTTATCCAACCCAAGTTTATCATATCATCGACATTTGCCAAGTACCCGGGGCAGGTAGTCGCCGGAGTAGGTGTTGTTGAACTGGACAGGTCATCCCTCGTAACTCCTGAGGTCACCGGGTAGGTCCCCTGTTATTCATGCTACACTACCCCGCACGTGCTAACGGCGATGCCCTGTCACAACAGTCAATTAGCCGACTGACACCTAACGTGTAGCCTGTAGTTGAGCCTATCCCATCGCCAGCTTCCGCCACCTGCTCAGACTGGGGCTACGCCCATGAATGTCGGCATTAGCCCACCCTAGCATCCCCTAACGCCAAACCACGGACACGTGGTACTGGCCTATTGGACACACGGCGCCTACATGCCTGAAGCCTATCTACCCGCCGGGAATACTAGGGGGTCGACCTGATTGGGTCACCCGAATGTCCGAGTCCGCGGGAAACGTCTATAAATAGAGGATCAGCACACTAACTCAGGTATGGACAACTTTCCTTGCCGAAACTCTATCTCTCTGCTTGCTCATCAGTACCATCACTGACTTAAGTATCAGAGTGCCCGTGGCAGACACCCCATCGATGTCCTCATCACTTTAAGGTACTTTCCTTTTGTAGGTGACCAGTCGTAAAGTGACTATGCAAGATCGATCTAACCAAGCGATCACATTGAGTGTTGTGCCGGAGATTTTCGGCATCAACAATATACATTCTAAAAATAGTGAAGCTTTTTTCCTTGTTGATTTTAGGTTATGCCAAGCAAATAATCTTAAATGTGGAACACCATTGTGTTCATACATGCATATTTCCCCCCACTTTTTGTCGTCTCTTAGAAGTTAGAACCAAACAAATCAATCATACTTTTCTCCTTTTGATGTCTTGAAATTGAATAAAATGTAACAATAAAGTTGAGCTTAAAACAATCGACGTACTAGCGCGAAAATCGTTCAAATGGCCGTAAAGAGAGTGTAATACTGTAGATTTCTGATCGTAATATATATTATATAAATAAATATATATTTTAATATCTGAATCCTCTCTCTTTTTTTTTTTAATTTATATTATGATGGTGTTTTAGTGTCTTTCTTGGTGCTATAAATCTAGAAGTCAGATTCCTATTAGTGGAGATAGTGCTGAATTTCTACCCACTACAGGTCTTTTAATATTGTGAATCATTGTACCAACCTTTCTGTCTTGCACATGATTACTTTTGCCCATTTTATGTTTTGTACTTTCTGTTTTTCTGCTTATAGTCTTATAGACAATTGCATTTAATGTTTTTGGGGTAATTTTTTGCAATTCTAAAATTTGTCATAATTGGAATCAGCCTACCCATTGCAGTCCTTGACCCAGTCCAGGAGATATTTACATGTTCATCGGTTCTTGTAATTGCGGTCGTACTTTTACTTACCGAATGCGAACATTAAACTATCTTTTCCCTACTTTTTGGACCTCTGTTCAAAATATCTTGCTTAGAACGATATTACCTTCTTGTAACAAATTTCTTTTTCCTACTTTTTGGACCTCTGTTCAAAATATCTTGCTTAGAACCATATTATTACCTTCTTGTAACAAATTTCTTTTTGAAAAAAAAAATGATGAATATAGTATCTATTGTGGCTGTCGATGTTCGTCGTGGTTTTTTTATTGTCAATGACCTGACCACTATTGTTTGATTCTTTTTTACAATTATGCCTGTTTAAGTACTTTTTTTAATATACGTTTGTATTGTATTGGTTTAATATTAATTTTTTATGACACAATGATGTAATGATATTTAAATTTATATCATTTAAATATTTTTTCTTAAATTGATATATGGTAATAGTACGTAAATTTTAAGATTTTGATGAAAAAAGTATTTTTTAATAGAATGTTATGTTTAATGTTAAATATGTATATGTTAAACTTGATGGTAAATTTTCTACCAAGTATAACCAATATTAAAACTTAGTTGATTTCTTTTGATAACTGGATCAACTTTTTTATCTAATTATTACAGTTTGTCATTTTTAATTATTTTAAATACAAAATCTTTTCTTTTACCAATTTTAAAGCTTAATTATTATAATATAAGGACGTAAATATTAACAATAGCAGTATAAGTTAGAATATAAATATTAAATATGTTATTTTTCACCTTTTTTTTTTTATACCAACTATAACATTAGCATTTGGCAGAATTTTAAACATTGGTGATGGTCTAATTTGTTCCTATCTAATTTAGCCGTCGAGCTCTTCATAGATTCATTGGAGATTCTTCCAAGTGATTTCCGACAAACTTTCATATGATCATTCACTTAGCTTCAACAAGTCTTCAATTTCTTGCGTGTAATTTCGTCGACTTTGACACATTAACTATTCATAGGCTAATGTTATATTTTGTTTCCAAGAAACGACAGATAAGTCAACAATACAGTACAGTTTCTTTTTGCTGAATGACACGGTTGCTTCTTTATTGGACATTTATATAGGATTCCTGCCGAACATTGACTCAAGTGTAGAATTTAACGGATTGAAATTATAAAAAATTGTCAATTGCAAGTCTATTAAACTTGACTATTGAGTCATGTAGTCTAATAATAATTTTATATATAATTTTATTAGATTACTGGCTTAATCTCTAAAGAGGTTAAGTAATTATTTAAGGCCTCCTTTTTTGAGAGGCCTCAAATGTTTCTTAAAAAATAAGTTTTACTTAAGTTTTTATGATATTTTAAAAACTAAATAATTCACAATTATATATTTGATGAGACTTTTTTTCTTCTTTAAACTACCGATTATTTTTTGTTTTTGAAGGGCCATAATTTTTAGAAAACTCCCAAATAATATAATTCCTTGAGATTTTATTTCTTTAAACTGTCATTTTATTTTTCTTTTTGAATAATTAACATAGATAGTCCATAAACTATTGAAGAGATGATAATTTGATTTCTATTTTTTAAATTTTGATCAAGATAACCTTAAAACTCTCTAAACATTAGCAATGATAGTTCTTTTCATCTGATTCCGTCAAAAAACTCATGGAATGGTCACATAAGAAGCATGTTTTGTGCCTTTTTGAAAGAAAATACTTTTAAAAAATCCTTATTTATATTAATAACATTAAAAATTTTTTTTTCAAAAGATAAAAAAAGAGAAGAGAGAGAGAGCTGAACTCAAACCCAGCCCTCTCTCACTCTCTCCCCTCCCCTCCCTCCTTCTTGGCGCCCCCCCCCCCCCCCCCCCCCCGCACCAAAAGATCTGACACCACCACCATCACCCACCGGTCTGATGCCAGAGGCTGTCTTTCTCTCTCTCCCCCGTCCCCTCCGTCCCTCTCTCTCTCTCCCCCCACAAATCCCAGTTTCCGAATTAAAAAAAAAAAAAAAACCCCAAGCTTGCAATGAAAAAAAGAAAAAAAAAAAGAAGAAGGATATATAAATGACTCTCATAGGTTTCGGGAAATTTTCATTTTGAGGTTTAAACTTTTGATTTTACGACAATGAAATAAATTTTCTTCTATTATGTTTACATTAAAAATCAAGTCTAAGCTTGCGTTTGAAACAAAGATTTGAATTGAAAATTTTGATATTGGAATTTATAGAGTGTTTGGTATTTGAGTTTGAGTTAAGATTTGTAAGTTTAAATAGTGATTTTGGCTGACTTTTTCAGAAAAGACAAAAAATTTTGAAGAAAAAGACAAAAATTGAGTTGATGGTGGTAAGTTTATTGACTTTTAAGAAAAAAATAAAAATCCAACCGAAGATACACCATAAGAATTTCGTTTATATCTGTCAAACGCAACAAAAAGTGGCGTATACATGTGGTCACTAGAACCAAACAATCAAATATTTCGCAGTTTAAAATTGAATAATATTTTTATCAAATTTAGCGTAAAACAATAAACATAGTGGGGGCAAAAAAAAAAAAAAAAACTTCACTTAGGCCAGTTCCCATACCGCATAAGTACTGCAGATCTTCGATCCTAATATATATATATATCCTCACCAGCACCTTTTTATTTGCAATTGAGCTAATATCTAGCTGGACTATTCACGTACAAGTATACAAAAAGTATAATTACAGTCACACTCTCACAGCACAAAATCTATTTTTACAGTCAGCACACACATATAACAGAGTGGAAAAACAAGAAAGCAAATATTAACCTACACATCAACTATCCAGGCTGAAGATTTTCATATAGGAAGAAAGCAGCGAGTTACACAGATGATGATTTCATCTTTCTGTCGAACTCTTCTCTATTTTTCCTTTATTCCCTTTTTGTTCTCTGTATGCCACGGGCACATGAGTGAACTCGACGTATTGTTGAAGCTCAAGACCGCCATGATCGGACCCAAAGGTTTTGGCCTCGACGACTGGGTTCCTTCGTCCTCACACTGTTCTTTCTCTGGAGTTACATGTGATGACGAGTCACGAGTCACCGCTCTCAACGTTACAAATCTCCCTCTCTTCGGTTACTTGCCACCGGAGATTGGGCTTCTGAACAGCCTCGTCAACCTCACAATCTCCTATGACAATCTCACCGGGAAGCTTGCCCCGGAGATAGCCAACCTCACGACTCTAAGGATCTTCAACATCTCTGGCAACATCTTCCGCGGAAGATTCCCCGGAGAAATCACGCTTGGAATGACCAATCTTGAAGTTCTCGATATCTACGACAATTACTTCTCTGGTTCATTGCCTATGGAGATTATCAAGCTTAAGAATCTCAAGCATCTCCATCTCGGCGGTAACTACTTCTCGGGACATATTCCGGAGAATTACTCGGAGATTCAGAATTTGGAGTATTTAGGCCTGAATGGGAATAGCCTCACCGGAAAGTTTCCGGCGAGCTTGGCTCAGTTAAAGAATCTGCAAGCCTTGTACGCTGGGTATGATAACAATTACGACGGCGGAATCCCAGCGGAGCTGGGGACGTTAAGTTCGCTCCGAGTTCTTGACTTGGGAGACTGTAATCTCACTGGCGAGATTCCCAAGAGTCTGAGCGAATTGAAGCATTTGCACTCGTTGTTTCTACAGTTTAATCGTTTGACTGGTCAGATACCTTCTGAGCTTTCTGGTTTGGTGAGCCTGATGTCCCTGGATCTCTGTTCAATAAGCTCACCGGAGAGATACCGGAGAGTTTATTGGAGTTGAAGAATCTCACGCTGCTCCATTTGTCCAAGAACAATTTCTACGGTAGAATCCCGGAGTTCATCGGCGATCTTCCGAACCTGGAGGTTCTTCATGTGTGGGAAAACAACTTCACTTTTTTTCTTCCGAAGAATCTCGGCCGAAATGGAAAGCTTCTGTATTTGGATGTCTCGACGAACAATCTGACGGGACTGATTCCGCGTGATTTGTGCAAAGGAGGGAGGTTGAGGACGCTGATCCTGATGAAAAATTCCTTCGTCGGACCCATTCCCGATGAGCTCGGTCAATGCAAGTCCCTCACAAAAATCAGAATCAACAAGAACTTATTAAACGGAACAATTCCTCCCGGGATTTTTAACCTCCCCAAGGTAAGCATCATTGAACTCAACAATAATTATTTCTCCGGAGAACTTCCCTCCGAAATGTCTGGAGACTCGCTTGGAATCCTTGCGCTTTCCCACAATTTGATTTCCGGGAAAATCCCTCCAGCGATCGGAAGCCTCAAGAATTTGCAGACAATAAATATGGAAAAGAATAGGTTCCACGGTGAAATTCCCGAGCAAATATTCGATTTAAAACTGTTATGGAAGATCAACGTCAGTGCCAACAATCTAGCAGGCAATATTCCGGCTTCGATTTGTGGTTGTTCTTCTCTCACCGCCGTGGATTTCAGCCGGAATAGTTTATCGGGCGAAGTTCCGACCGGTATAGCCAATCTTACCAGCCTAAGCATCCTGAATTTCTCCAGAAACCGTCTCACAGGCCAAATCCCAGACGAAATCCGCACCATGACGAACCTCAGGACAATTGACCTCTCTTATAATAACTTCATCGGCGAAGTTCCCATCGGCGGTCAGTTCATGGTGTACAACGACGCGTCCTTTGCGGGAAACCCGAATCTCTGCCTGCCACGTCACCACTCATGTCCATCCCAATCGAACGGAGTTTCATCCTCTGGCCAAAACCAAAAGGGTTCAAGTTTCTTTGATAAAAGTTACGTACTCTGTGTAACTTTAATCGCCGCCGCCACAATTCTGTTGTTGACCCTGCTGGCGCTCTACGGAATCCGAAAGAAGAAGCTCCAGAAACCAAGGCCTTGGAAGCTCAAAGCGTTCCGGCCGCTTCATTTCAAAGTCGAAGACGTTCTCGAATGCCTCAAGGACGAGAACATCATCGGCCGAGGCGGTGCTGGGATTGTATACCGCGGGTCCATGCCGGACGGTTCTGTTGTCGCGATCAAACGCTTGGCTGGACTGGCCAGCGGACGCAGAGATCACGGTTTCTCCGCCGAAATCCAGACACTCGGACAAATCCGACACCGGTATATCGTGAGGCTGTTGGGTTACGTGACGAACAAGGAAACGAACTTACTGTTATATGAATATATGCCGAATGGGAGCTTGGGAGAGCTATTGCACGGACCAAACGGAGGGCATTTCCAGTGGGAGATGAGATATAAGGTTGCTTTGGAGGCTGCCAAGGGACTGTGTTATCTCCACCATGACTGTTCTCCCCGGATCATACACAGGGACGTCAAATCCAATAATATTCTCTTGGACTCTGAAATGGAGGCCCATGTGGCTGATTTTGGTCTCGCGAAGTTTCTGCAAGATGATGGAGCGTCGGAGTGGATATCTTCCATTGTGGGCACTTTTGGCTACATCGCACCAGGTTCTTGATTTTTCATATTATATAGCTATTCATTTATATATATATATCATGTCGAGGTATAGTTGGGTAATATTTGTTTTGTATTGTTGCATGACAGAGTATACTCGCGCACTGAAAGTGGACGAGAAAAGTGACGTGTACAGCTTTGGTGTGGTGCTACTGGAGCTGATTGTGGGAAGGAAACCTGTTGGAGGATACGAGGAAGGGGTGAACATTGTGGCGTGGGTAAGGAGCACTACATCGGAGCTTTCTCAGCCCTCTGATATTGCTGCCAAAGTAGTGGCAGTGGTGGATCAGCGTCTCACTGGTTATCCACTGACAGGTGTCATTCGCATGTTCAAAGTTGCCATGATGTGCGTTGAGGATGCAACCTCAAAAAGGCCGACTATGAGGGAAGTCGTTTGCATGCTTGTTGATCCTCGAGGCAATACTGGTCAAACTTAAAAGTCTCAAGAATCTCAACCTTTAGTAACTTCGTTATATCCTTTCCTAGTGGGTTCACTTCACAGGTTGAAGGAATATTTAATTACTGTACTTTTACTAAAAGGGTCAATTGCTATAAATTCTTATTCATGTAAAAAAGTCATGTAGTCATGAGTTTGTAGATAAGCATGAGATTCGAGGAGACTTTGCTTTGTGGTAAAATTAATCAAGCAAGGAAACCTTTTTTCTTTTTTTAAACGGTGTGGAGTGTAGCACTTTTTTTATATAGAGAAATAAAAATATTTCTAAATTTCAAATTTTAGAACTCTTATTAAAACTCTTTTCTTTCTACCAGCCACCTACTGAGCTTGTCGTATTCATTTAAAGTCACTTAGATGACAAGAAGTCCATTTTTAGGTTTTTTTTTTTAACACAAAAAAATGCAACATATAAACTCATTGATAGTTCAACCACAGAGACATTTGTACAAAAAAAAAAAAAAAAAAAAGAGTCCATTTTGTAGTTGTACTTATGTTGGTTGGTTTTTAATCGATTTACAAAGTTACAATTGGTCCCCAACTTCTTCTTCTTTTTTTTTTTTTTTTTTTTTCCTTTTGGTCGAAAGTTTCATAAATCTTTAAAATAATATAAAATTATCCTTTTTGTTAACAGAGTCTAACATAAAAATGTCACGAGAAATGCACAAGATTTACTATTTAAGAGTAATTAAGTAAAAAAAATTTATATGATTGAATTTACATTTATCATACACGTATCTATTTCATCTAATTACCATTTTGTACTCTTTTAAAGAGTTTAGATAGCTTTTAGCCACAACAATGACGCGGGGCGGGGGGTGCGCATGGCCCCCAAGCTTTTTTTTTTAATATTAATACAGTTTTTTTAAATATAGTGGATATGTGTTTAAATTAGTATTGACCCTCCTTAAATTAATAGTTCTTTATATATTGTGGAGGTTTTATTTGCACCCATAATATTGATAAATTTCTCCACAAAGTCAATAAAGATTTTTAATGTATTTTTATCTCACAAGAAAATTACCTTAAAACCGTTAAGAATGCTCATGCCCCTCTATACCTATAAATGAAAATATTTTTTATAAAATAATTAAAAAAAATACACCACATTAACCATAAGCGGAAATAATATTTAAAAAATAAAAATAAAATCCTAAGACATTGTTCTAAATTGTTCTAATCTCTAAACTGTTCATTTTGTAAACTCTAAATTGTTCTTCATCAATTTCTTTTCTTAAGAAATTTTTATAACTACATGAAAATTTTCAATGGAGGATTCAAGTGAAATAAAAATAAAAGAAAGATGTCTCTTGAAAAGTCAACAACTATTGAAATATGTATTTTTAAATATTTAATCCCTTCGTATTATGTGTTTTTTCTTTCTTTTCTTTTAGTATTTAAAAATGATTCTCTGTGATTTTTTACATGATTATTCTTTTTATTTATTTATTTTTTTGTTATGTTCGTTTACATGATTATATATTTATATATATATATATATTTAAATGTAATATGACATTCCTTGATTTTTGATTTAGACATTACTTGAATTTTTCTTCTTTACTATTTCCTATCTTTTTTTAGAGATACTTTATGTTTTCTTTTTGAGAATGAAAATATATCTTTTTTCCTTATTTAGATTTGTTGATTTATTTTTAATAAAATTAGGGTGATGGCCTATGTTTATTATCTAATCTAATAGATAGCTCAACTTTCTTTTATATAGTTAAATGACCTAATATATGTTTTGCTTAATTAATTTTCATTTTTCCCAAATACCTCCCCTCATTCTCTCTTTCTCCTCTCCCTACGACTGAGATCCACCATCAGAGGCAGCGCAGCTCACCAATTAGATCTACAACTTGACGGCGTCTGGGGGGAGATCACAGCAACAGGACGCAATCACATTGTGGATCCGTCACCGATCTCCACCATAGGAGGTGAGGTCGCGAGCTGCACTAGTGTGAGTTCGCTGACTAGATCTGCAGCTCAGCAGTGTCTGGGAAGAGATCGAGGTGATAGGAGACGATTGCATCACGGATCTCAACCATCATTGATCTCCACCATCGAAGGTGTGGTCGCGGGCTGCGCCGGCACGAGTTTCCGATGACTACAACGGCGAGAAGACCAACCGGGTATGAGAGAGAAAGAAAAGAATGAGCGGGGTAGCTTGCGGGGGTTGTCGTTGGTTGGGGAGAGAGGGGAAGAGGGAGAAAGAATGATTTTTTAATTTTTTTAATGGTAAATCAGTAATTTACCCATAGTTAATCACTGATTGATTGATTACAAAATTTATGAGTTATATCAGTTAATAATTGATTGACCAATAATCAATCAGTGATTTACTAATAATTAATCAGTATTAACTAATAGTCAATCAGTGATTAAGTAATGAAAAAAAAAACATTTTAACTAATTTTAAAAACTTAAACTTTTAACTAATTTTTAAAAACTTAGACCATTTATTAAGATACTTACTTCAAAAAGGCCATATAGCTATGAGAGGGTACATAAGAGGGTTAAATGTAGTATTATATAAAAGGTATATATAAAATGATAGATTTACTATGTTTATAACATGAAACATTTATTAGGTTAGGATATTTATCAAATAGTGTGAATATAAATATAACCATTCATATTTTATTGAGCAAACAATTTAAATTTTAAAAAATAAAATAAATTTATTAAATTTATAATTATTAATGGATCTAGTAACTTGACCGAAATTTTTTTTTATCCCCTACTAATAAATCTTGGCTCCATCATTGAGCCACGAGAAAAAGGTTAGAAATCAAATTGTAAACTTTATTTAAAAAAAATTAAGACCAAACGAGTAATTTAAAATATAAATTTGCGGGAAAACATTCAAAGTTACCAAAACCTAGCAGACAAAAAACGACAAGGATATAATACAAAATAATAATAATAATAAGGAAGGTCAATATCAGCAAACCTCCGTTTAATTTTTTTGGGGGGGGGGGGGGGGGTTAGGCTTTTCCTTGGCGGCGACCCAATCCGCCATAATTTTTTTTTTTTTACATTATATTATTTTTATGAGTGACAGTAAGTTGTGTTTTTCTTTTTCTTTTTCTTTTTTGTCCAGTTGTAAACTAGCAGTTTGCTAATTAGTTTGTGTGTTGCAGTTGTTGGTTGTTACATTCTTTTCTTTTCATTTCATGATGATATTATTATTATTATTGTTATTATTTGCTGTAGTGGTTAATTTCTGTTCAAATTGAAGGCCAATTCTCTTCGAGAAGACAAAACAATATTTACAATGCAGTACATACGTTTCTGAACACCTATATTGTAATATAACATTGAAACATATACATATATATAGACGATAGTTTTATTGAGATAATTTTTTTTTTAGGAAAACCATCACTTAAAATCTCAAGAATATTCATGTTGGATAAATTAATGAATAAGCAGAAGTGTATATAAATCCATAAAGGTTAATCACTTACTAGAGCCGTACGGTTGGTCTTCCAGATCAACACGTTTTCCAAGAGAATCATTTATTCTTCTCTTTGTTCTCTATCTGATGATGAGATATCAGAATTGAGTAATGATAATAATATGTACGATTCGGGAATTATAACCACTATATATAGATAATTTTTCCTGTTATCTTTTGGTATTTCTATTTTAACCCGTTATGAAAATAAAATTATCTTTTAAGTCTTTACATATTAAAAGCCTACACCCTATCAGATATATTAAAATCCAAATCAACCAAAACTTAGTAGATCATTTTTAATTGGACTTAATCTTATTTGATAGTTCGCAACACATAATTATTCACATATAAGCCCAACATTGAATTAATGATCCTACATTTATGTCCTATTGTATTACAAAAAGTCATAAACCTACTAGACAAAACACTATATATATTGTTCTTTTTTTATTATTTTTTATTTAATGAATTTGGAATTGTAGTATGCAACTATGCATGCATGGAGAATGTGATTGTTTTCAGGGAATTTACGGACTTGAATTGGAGTATTCATGGCGAATGAATGAGTTGTATTTTATTTTAATTTGTTTGTTTGCCTTTTTCTTTCTTTCTTTTCTTTTTTTTTTTTTTTTTTTTTTGAAAGAACTTGGACTTGATTGATCATTGATGTGTTATTTTTTGTGTGAATGAATGCTGTTTTAAGTTTTATTTTAAAAATAACCAGGAAAATCCATTTAATTTGATTATCGTGCAGTTTTGAGAAATTGCCCAATGGGCAACATAGGCCTAACAAGTCCACAAACCATCCGCCCATCCTTGGGCGGCATGCAGTTTCATGTACCCTCGACCCGCCCTTGAAAAATCCCGATCTGCACCCTCCCAAAATCACCAGCCCGCCCACCTATTCACCCCCAATTACTCGGAAAAGGCAAATTTAAAAACGATAATATTCTTTGAGATATAGGTCTAACTTTTGGGCCTCTGGCGAACAACAGACCACAACAACAATGGAAACCCACAAAAAAATCTATAAAACGACAGTGCAACGTACATGAACGACAGTCTATACATCACCTGAAAAAAATCACGTCTTTCTGTCCGGCATAGGTGACATAAATCTATATGTCCGATAGATTTCTGTTAGTGAAGATAGTGCTCAATTTTTACAAGACTACAAATCTTTATAGTTTCTGGTATAATAATGTTGAAGGAAAACACCGGTTATATGTTTTAAAACGTCTTTTATATATTATAAATTCGATCCAAATGAACGTTGTTTTAGGAGTAATCAGGATAGTCTCACCATACTTTATTGGTATGAACATGATCTTTATATTTTAAATCTCGATCCTTCACGAATAGGATCATAGTCACATCCTTGATTGCTTATAAATGTAAAAATTCGAGTAATCACGAAAATCCATAACTTAAAAACTCTATAAAAGTCTAAAAATGAGAGTGAGAGAAAAGAGGAGAGAGAAGGCCTTTTGGTGATTTTCATATTATGTAGTTTTATATGCCTCCCTATGCATGTATTTTTAATCTCTTTTTTTTGCGAAAAGAAAGACGTACCTGGATGCTCTTTACTTCCAATATATAAAAAGATTGAGTATCCGCTATTAGTGATCAAAAAGTATAAGGTTGCTTTGGAGGGCTATTGCACGGACCAAACGGAGGGCATTTCCAGTGGGAGACGAGATATAAGGTTGCTTTGGAGGCTGCCAAGGGACTGTGTTATCTCCACCATGCCTGTTCTCCCGGATCATTCACAGGGACGTCAAATCCAATAATATTCTGTCAGACTCTAAATGGAGGCCCACGTAGCTGATTTTGGTCTCGCAAAGTTTCTGCAAGATGACGGAGCTTCGGAGTGGATATCTTCCATTGTGGGCACCTTTGGCTATATCGCACCAGGTTCTTATTTTGCTTATTATATAATTATATTATATATATATATATATATCATGTCGAGGTATAGTTAGGTAATATTTGTTTTGTATTGATGCATGACAGAGTATACTCGCACACTGAAAGTGGACGAGAAAATGACGTGTACAGCGTGCTACTGGAGCTGATTGAGGGAAGGAAACCGGTTGGGGAATACGAGGAAGGGGTGAACATTGTGGCGAGGGTAAGAAGAATTTGTGTGTTTTTTTTTTTTTTTATTATTATAAAAAAAACACACAAATTCTTATTATTATTATTTTTATAATATATTTAGTTATTATTATTATTTTTAATGCTGAACATGTACTTTCTTAGTTGGTTTGAAAGTCTAAGAAAAAGTACTTTTTTATCTTTAAATAAAAATTCGGAAGGAAACATATTTTTGAATTTGTTTGTTAAGTTAGTCAATTTGGAAAAACTTTGTTTTTATTCTCTACATTTTAGTTCATTAGTAAATTTACTCTCTGAATATTAAAAAACTGATACTTATAACTCTTGACCTTTAAATGGTTAGAAAACTCACTTTTATTTTTTATTTTTAGTTAAAACGTATATGACACAAATATAATAAAATATTAATTTAAATTTAAATCTTTATAGTATAAAAATAATCTTAACTATCTATCAAAATTCAAGGCATCTAACCATGCAAGTTACTTTATTTTTATTTTTTTAATTTTGCAAAGCACGTGTTGTCAACTAGTTTCAAGTAAAATGTGGATAAATATTACAAAATGAAATGTTTGTTTTTCTGGGGGAGAAAAAAAAGGTCGAAAACTGACAAAATAAACAATAAATGTAACAAGTAATAATAATCAAATAAAATTTAATTGACGGGTAGTTTAATATTAAAAAAAAAAAAAAAAAGTGGTTCGGAATGGGTGAGCCGTAGTTTTAGGGCCCGCCTGAATTGCATAGCACTTTTAATTATTTTCCCTTTACTTTATGTATGCTAAATGGTAAATTGTACGTTTGAGCACTAAATTTTTAAGTTTGTGTTTTTCTCTACTATATTATTATAACAAAGTTTTTAATTGTTTAAGATCACTTCATCCTAGAAAGTAATAATTAAGGGAGATGCCAAAAAAAAAAAAAAGATGTGGATTGATTTTTGCCGCAAAATTAAAAGTGTTGTAAAAAATATCATGAAGATAATATCATAGTTAAATGTTGTAAAAAATATCATAAAGATAATATCATAATCAATTTAACATATATTTTATTAAATTCTTTCTCTCTGTTCAACAATCAACCCCTCTCCCTACCCCCCACACGAGCTCCCCCCATCTCTCTCCTCACGCCCATTCTGGCTTCTCGCCGCTGCAGTCACTGAAAACTCTCAGGATCTATCTCCTTCATGCCCGATCCTCGTGTCGGACTTAATCGTGTTAAGGATTGTTAGCTAGTTTGTTAATCTGTTATTAATTGTTAGAGTTTATTGTTAGTCAGTTTGTAATAGGATACGTGTCATTGGTGTATTGGTTGAGTAGTTGAGACGGTTAGGAATATTAATGACTATTTATAGCAGTGTAATAATACAATTCAAAGTAATGAAAAATAGTATCTTTCATACTCAAATCTGATTCTTCTTTCAAGTCTTTTCATCTCTTTCTAGTTTCTTTCTAGTCTCTTTACATGGTATCAGAGCCTTGACGGCCTGTATCGGAAATCTCACCGGAGTTCTTGCCGGATTCCACCATGGATTCTTCTTCATCGACTTCTCACTTTGTTCCAGTTTCTTTCACTCATCCGATTGCGTTGAAATTAGACAATGATAACTTCGTCATTTGGCGCAAACAAGTTCTTGCTACAATTCGAGGGTTTCGTCTTCAAAATTTTCTTTCTGGATCAACTGGTTCACCATTGCCGTACAGATCTCAAGAAGATGAAGCGAATGGAGTGATCAACCCAGAGTATCTTGACTGGGAGCAACAGGATCAACTCATCATTTCATGGCTTCTTGCCTCGATGTCGAACACAGTTCTTTCTCGAATGGTTAATTGCGAAACTTCTTCTCAGATCTGGCGCACATTGGAGGTTTACTTTGCTCAGCAGGTTCGAGCAAATGTAAAACAGTACAAAGATCAACTCCAGAATGTTCGTAAGGGTTCTCTTTCGATTAATGATTTCCTGCTCAAAATTAGGGGAATTGTTGATATGTTGGGTTTAGTTGGTCATTCAGTTTCTACTAAGGATCACATTGATGCCATTTTGGATGGTTTGCCCTCGGAGTATGAAACTTTCACAGTGTCTGTCAACACCAGAACCGATCCTTATACTGTTGATGAAATTGAGTCTCTTCTTCTTGCTCAAGAAGCTCGAATCGAAAGGATTAACAAGCCTCTCGATTTAGACGCTCACAGCATGGCTAATCTGGTGACAACACCCACAGGCCCTCAGTTCAAGAAAAGATTTCTTCCTTCCTTTAATAACCACTCCTTCAATAACTCCAGTGGTTCTTACAACAGCTTCAGAGGTTTTCCAAGTCGTGGTCGTGGTGCTTTCCCTCCTCGAGGTGGTGGTTTCTCTGGTCGTGGACGAGGTTTTGGAAATTTTCCCCAATTTTCCAAACCTAACATGGGATCAAACACTGGTAAACCAGTTTGTCAATTGTGCAACAAAATAGGGCATGAAGCTTTGCAGTGCTACTATCGTTTTGATGCTACGTTCACAGGGCCTTCTCAGTTGCAAGCACAGGGTCAAATTCAGGGTAATCTCCATGAATTCAACACCGATAAAGGTGGATGTCAATCTGACTACTTTGCTTATGATTCTGAGGGAAATTGGCAGAGTACACAATTGGCCTCTATGCTTGCTACACCAGAGTGTGTATATGACTCAAACTGGTATCCAGATTCTGGCGCTACCAATCATCTTACAGCTGACTCCACAAATCTGATGCAGAAAGCAGATTATTTTGGGCCAGAACAAGTGCACATGGGGAATGGTAAGGGTTTACAAATTAAAAGTGTTGGTCATTCTGTGTTCCATTCTCCTTTTACCTCAAAATTACTGTCCTTAAGTCAGCTTTTGCATGTTCCAAGTATCACAAAAAATCTCTTGTCAGTTTCAAAATTTGCTAATGATAATTCTGTCTTTTTTGAATTTCATCCCACATGTTGTTTTGTCAAGGATCAGCTTTCCCACAGGACTCTATTGGAAGGGAAGCTTAAAGGAGGACTCTATGTCTTTGACAATTCTCAAATTAGTCTCCTCAAACCTGAGTCTGATGCTTCCTGTCACTTGTCCAAGTTTGAACATTCTTCTAAGTCTACCTGTAACTCTTCTTCCAATCCTGTTGTATTCAATGCTGCCATTTCTAGTAATGCTCATACTGCAAAACCCTGTAATTCATTGTACACTTTGTGGCACAACAGATTAGGACACCCCTCTGAGAAAATGGTATCCTGTGTTCTCAAAAATTGTAATCTTGATCACGTTAATAAAGATGCCTTTTCTGTTTGTCAAGCATGTTGTATGGGAAAAATTCATAAGCTACCTTTCTCTAGATCTTCCACAATTTATAGTGAGCCTTTACAACTTGTTCATTCTGATCTATGGGGTCCCTCTCCTGTCATTTCTGCTCATGGTTACAAATACTACATTCATTTCATTGACCAATATTCTCGTTTTACTTGGATGTATCTCTTAAGACAAAAATCTGATGCTTTTGCTGCCTTCCTTAATTTCAAAACACATGTTGAACTGCAGTTAGGCTACAAATTAAAGGGGATTCAAACTGATTGGGGGGGTGAATTTAGAGCGTTCACTGATTTCCTATTTTCAAATGGTATTTCACACAGAACCTCATGTCCCCATACACATGAGCAAAATGGAATGGCTGAGAGAAAGCATAGGCATATTGTTGAAAATGGTCTGACTTTACTAGCTCAATCCTCAATGCCCTTTAAATATTGGGATGAAGCATTTAGAACCTCTGTTTTTCTTATTAATCGCCTTCCCACACCTCTGCTAAATCACAAAACTCCTCTAGAAGTGTTGTTTCACAAAGAACCTGATTATTCTCAACTCAGGGTTTTCGGTTGTGCATGCTATCCAAACATTCGTCCTTACAACAAACACAAATTTCAATTCAAGTCTAAGCTCTGCACTTTTCTAGGCTATAGTTTGAATCACAAGGGGTATAAATGTCTTGATGATACTGGAAGAATTTTCATTTCTAGGGATGTGATATTTGATGAATTTCTCTTCCCTTTTGCTCAACAAAACACAACTTCTTCCTGTCACTCCTTCCCACCAGGTACTATCTCCTCTAGTTCAGTACCTCCCCTGGTTCAGGTACTCCCTACCACTCAATCTCATCCAAGCTCTTCTCATTTGTCAAATTCTTCCCCTTCATCTTCTAAGTCCAACTCCCTTCAAAATGTCAGGCATAATCCCACTGATCCTGCAACTCCTCTAACCACTGATGACCAATCACTTTCAATTGTAAATCCCCCAAACACCTCTACTGCCAATGTTCCAAGCTCTAATGATTTGCCTAGTGTGCAGGTTAAAAATGATCACTCCATGATCACACGTGCCAAAAATGGCATCAGGAAGCCAAAAGTTTTTCTTGCCACTTCTGCACCAACTACTGTTGATGAGGCTTTGCAAGATGAACGTTGGAAAGATGCTATGACTGAAGAGTTTCAAGCTCTAATGAGGAATGGAACTTGGAGCCTTGTTCCACTTCCAAATGGGAGGAAAGCCATTGGCTGTAAGTTTGTGAGCAAGACATCGATGGATCTGCTACAGCTTGCCAGATTGTAGCAAAAGGCTCCATCAAGTTGCAGGCTGTGATTTTTCATGATTGATTGATTTGATGATGCTTTGTACAACAATCTTAAAGACTCATCCAAATTTAGAGATAGGACTCAATTCACACCATCTAACAGATCAATTCCAAAATAAATATGCAGACTTCTGCGTATATACATTTGAAGCAATCGATTGTCTTTATATTGTAATTGTCTGTTTAACTTAGTCGTAAATTCATACCGACTCCACGATGAGTTTAGACTACAGATCTCATCTTAAAATAAAAAATTAAACGATTCACATTTTTGTAGATTGTTTATTTGATAGGAAACTGGCGGGTGCTTTTTGCTCAATGGAATAGAGAACACATCTTCCATTTATGTGAGATAGCAATCTGAATCACATGAGACTATAATATTACAAGAGAGAAATTTATATCACAATGATTCTATCTTTCTTTTTTTCTCTATTGTTATAGGAAATTCGATCATGATTTTTGCATAATAGTGACATGCATGGGCCTGCTTCTTCTGTTGGATTCAAACTGATATCATTATTCCATTCGAGTAATGACCTAGAGGGCCAGAAATGAGGTGTACATTTGTTGTCAATATAAAGACCATTTTCATGTATATTTCATTCTAAGTTATGTTAATACAAACATTAAAATTATATCTTATCTTGTTCAATAGGTAATGCATATTATTTATCAGATTATTCAATTTTAAGCCCTAAAAACAAATTTATTATTAAATAATTTAAAATAAAACACATTAATGATTAGTGTTAGAGAATCAATAGGATCAATTGACGATAAATGCATATATAACATTAGATATACTAACACGCGGAAGGAAAAGAAACTCACACAAGTGCTTAGTGCGTACAATGACAAGCAATCGCTGTACATGATAACGGAATATATAATATATATATTATATAATACCAAGGAAAGCAATTCCTAATTGTCAATTGTATTATAAATAAAAAAATTGTATTATAAATGGTTTCACATAGCAAATAAACTTTTTTAACTTGACCATCAATTTTCCTCTCAAATAATTTCAAAGAAACCAACCTTCTTATAAAACTTTTAGAGCCCGTTTGGGGAGGCTGTTAGATTGTTAGCTAGTTGTAACTGTTATAATTGTTAGAGTTATGTTAGTCAGTTGTAATAGATACGTGTCATTGTGTATGGTGAGTAGTTGAGACGTTAGGAATAATGACTATTATACAGTGTAATAATACATTCAAAGTAATGAAAAATAGTATTTCATACTCAAATCTGATTCTTCTTCAAGTCTTTCATCTCTTCTAGTTCTTCTAGTCTCTTACAAATCGAGACCTCAACTCCGACGGTGGAGATACGAAACTCGTGAGATCTATCTCCTTCATGCCCGATCCTCACGCGAGCCCAGCTCGTGACCTCAACTCCGATGGTGGAGATCGGTGACAGGTAACAATCGCGACGTGCCGATAACGGAGCTACTGGTTGCTGCGCCAATGATCTGAGGCGGCGATCTTGCTTCGAGATCGCGATCGGGTCTGCCTCCGATCATCTTTTCGTCCACGACGATGGACCGTCATCACCGGCTATGGCTCACGATGCTCCCGATCTTCATCTTCCGCAGCTCACCAGTGATCTCCTCCTCGCGGTTCCAGCGATTGCAGCAGCAGCTTCTTTGTGGTGAGGTGGTGACAACACGAGAAGGTTGATCTCGATAGCCTGGAGGTGGAGGAGATTTGTTAGTGAGCTGTGGCCGCATCTCTGTTCGGCCGTGAACAGTTTGGAATTTTGATTTTTTTTTTTGTTTTCTGTAATTTGGCTTTCGACGTTGTTTGATGATTTGTTCTTTGAATTTTGTTTTTTTAATGATTTTTTGGAATTCCGTTTATTTTTTATGATTTTTATGTGTTTTTTTGTTTTGTTTTGTTTTTTTTAATTTTTATGTTTTGATATTTTTTAATTAAAATCTGATAAATATGACAAAATCTATGGTTACCTGTCAATAACTAGATAGTTACTGGTCGGTAACTAATTAGTTATCATTTAATAACTAACTTCTATGGTTACCGGTCAATAACTAGATAGTTACGGGTTGGTAACTAATTAGTTATCATTTGATAACTAACTGGATATTTACCGATGACAATAGTTACCAATCAGAAACTCACAAGTAGTTAGTAACTAACTAGTTACGCTTTAGTCCTGGTGGTTACCGATTTGGTTATCATTTGATAACCACCTGTTATCCACCGACGGTCGATAACTAATTGATTATCATTTGGTAACCTAAGTGGTTATATTATAGATACTAATTGTAATTAAAATTTGTATTTCAAAATAAATAGATAAATAAATATTTGCAACGCCATCTATGATATTTCTTCAAGAGTTTTTTGTTGTGTGATAAAAATCAATATAATGCATGATTTCGTAGCATTTTTCAAAAGTCCCCTTCTAGAAAAGTCATCCTATTCTATTTATTTAGTGAGCCAATCTAATCCAACCCAACTCATGCCTCCCCTTCAACACGGATGGGCTTGGCCAGGTCGGGGTGACAATAATCCCCTGCAAGATAACATGATTTATTTTATGCTTGTTTTAGAGACAATAATAGAAGTTTTGGGTCGAAATGAGACTTTTAGCGTAATTTAGGGACTACATATTAATATTTGAAGTTATGGTACTTTTGCTCCTTAAGGGTTTGTTTGGCATCTAAGTTTAACTTCATCTAAACTATATTTGTTCATTTCAGTTTTTGTATTTTTTTTTTAAGTTAACAAAATTTATTACTAGTTTTTGAATAGTTAACCAACTCTAACTTAAAAATTTTATCTCCAACCGGCGAACTAAATGCAAGCTAAGCCTCTAGCTTTTGTTGTAGTGGCTATATCCTTGAGTAGATAGGTGAAAACCAGAACTAGCCTTGCTCATGCACAACGACGCCTGCTATTATATACTTGTGAGATCTATAAATTATTTTGGGAGATTTTTTTAGATTAATTGAAAACTTGAGGGTTTCTAGAACGAGGTGAGGTTTACCGTTGCTAAATTAACGAATTTAGTAAAAGGAGAAATTAGGTAGATGGATAATTTTTGACACTTCAAAAGAAATGTGGCCAAACTCTGTCTCTCTCTCTCTCTCTTTTATTTTAGAAAAATGACTGTAGTCATAATGTTGATTGATTGATAATAAATAACACGTATTGATATCGGTCAATAGACAATTGACTAATCACCATGTAGTTAATTATTGATTAATAATTTTTAAAAAATATTGATTAATCATTTTTAAGAAAACGATCATGTTTGTAATAAAATAAAACTTGCGACGTTCATTAAATTGCACATATCGTATAGTAAAATTGGACACATTGCAATAATATTGCAAGTGAGTGGTAAAATATCAAAATTCAACATTTAGAGTTACAGGTTGTAAAAACTCAAAATGTAAAAGTTCTAAAACCCTTAATATTTCAAAAAATAACTTGTGTGATGAAAAAAATTAATAATAACAATAATAATATATAGTACTTACTAACCACCCCACCACAGGGAGACTCTCAAAATGTTTAAGCAAAACGTACGAGAGAATTTGGGTATTTTTAAAAATATGATGCAAAAAGTAGCATTTTAATAAAACAAAAGGAATGATTTTGTAATTATCTTCAAAAGGAAGAATATGATAGAGAGTCTTTTAGAATAACTACCTATAGATTTCCATCTAACTATTGATAATTGATGTTTATTTGTTATGAATTGTGAGATAAAGTTGTTATTTTGAGAAGGGAAGTATATGATGCAGATATATTAAGATAATTTGATATTTTGCTTTTTTTTTTTTTTTTTTCCTGAGCACGAATCTCTCTCCTTGCCGGTGACCACGGCGAGCATGTCTCCGACGGTTCCTCAGGGGAAGTGGATCTAACAAGAATGATTGCGATCTTGTTGAGCACTCTTCAACGAGCAATTTGGTGGCCCAAGGACATCCTAACTCAAAACCGTCGCAGAGGAGGCCATCACCGGAGATGACGATGAGCTCGGGTGTCGACGACCATGAGATCAGAGGCAATCTGAATCGCGATTGTGATTTCCTCTCAATTCTACTGTCGCGTGAGGTCATCTTCGTTGTGGAGATCGCGATTGTGCCGTGGTGCCGGAGACGATGGAGATCTCGCCGGAGAAGACGAAGACACAGTCGGAGAACAAAGATCTCGACGGTTGCTTGCAGAGTCACTCGCGATGTCTAGTTCCTCTCTCCTCGTCGCCGGAGAAGTGGCTCTGCTGATTGCGCCGACGACGGACCTCCTGCTGCACGATGGAAAGATGGGAAGGGAGGGGAACAAGGACGAGTAAGCAATGGCATTTTTTTAGATTTTTTTAATATTTTAGTCTATGATATAATGAGTTAGAGTGTACCATAGTTACCACACTCATGCATAATTTTAGCCGATTGATTAAATTTAAACGGTATTAAAAATGAACTCTACAGTTGTTATTCTCAATAGAGCTCTATCACAATCCCTACTTCTTTAAAATGGGTGATGCATGTGGACACATTTTTTTTTTCTCATTAAAATCTGTTTTCATTATTTTACTACTACTAGTTTAATACTCGTGCATTGCACGGTAGAGATTAAAAAGAAAAAATGTTAAAGACAAAGTATAAAGATAAATAATATACATTAAAGGCAATCGATTAAGATAGATAATATAATTACAATAAGTTGTTGTGGTGAGTTTTTCTTTTTTTTTTTTTTTTTCTTGTTGTTGTTTTCTTCTTCTATTATTGTAAATGTCTTTGAAAAGTACTTTTGTATAAAAATGATGATCTCTATTTAGATATATAATAATACATATATCAGATTTATTATTTAATTTGGTTTATGTTGCTGAACATGATATCATTAATAGCATATGTTAGATAACTGTTAAATACTATTTGACAGTCTTTACCACTGCCGTAGATGTTTGGTATTTGTGTTGTTTTTCTTTGTCTCACAATATAACAGTATTGATTATATTACTGTTTTTTTTTTTCTCAATATTTTTCCCTTTTTTTTTTTCTTTTATGTATTTGCTGGAAACATTTATAAATTAAATTTTAACCGTTATCTAACATATGCTATTATCCGGGAAAAAAAAGGGGAAAAATACAGAAATATAAATATAACATGGAAAAGATTTCAATCTTTCGCTTGATACTCCCAATCCACCATTTTGGTGCCTTTATTATTGCAATCTACAAAAACGAATTAACAAAAATCAAATATCAAAATCAATATATATAAACCTAAAAACAAAAATTAAAAAAAAAAAAAAAGAAGAAGAAGAAAAACTACTGAAAAAAATACAACAAAAACAAAAACATACCACATTCTTTCTTTAATTTTTTGCTCTGCATTTGTTTCCATGATTTTCTCAATCATATAAATGGTAAGTTAAAAAAAAATAACAATAAAAAGAAAAACAAAAGAAAAAACAAAAAATGGAAAATACTTTTCTTTGATTATATAAATGCACATAAAAAATGGGGGAAAAAAAACAAAAACAAAAAAAATCGGCTAAAATCTCAAAAAACAGATGAAAAAATAATCATAATAAAAAAAAAGAAAGTGAAAAAACTTTTGTTCAATCATCTACATGCAAGAAATAATAATAATAATAATAATAATAAAGAAATCAAAATAAGGAGAACACAACCAGAAGCAACAAAAATTCAAAATTTAAGGTTCGGAGTGGGGAGAAAAGTCAAGAGAGAGAATGAAAAGTGGGCAAAAAAAAAATTAACAAAAGGGGAAAAAAAACAAACAAACAGAAACAACAATGAAGAAAAAAAATAATACAACAAAAATTAAAATCTAAATTTCAAAGCGAAAATTGAACAACAACAGATAAGGAAGAAAATGACACAAAAACTAAACAAATGATAAGAAGAAAAAAAAACCAAAAATCAAAATTTAAGATTTGGAGAAAGCAAACACACGGAAAAAGAACATGAGAGAGAATGATAAGAACATGAACAATATAGAGAGAGAGTGAAAAAAAGGGATGAGTAGCGGAAAGAACAAAGAAGATCAAAAGCTAGGGTTTTGAAGGCATAAATATGAAGAATGAGAAGACACATGAGTGAAAAAAAGGGATGAGCCGTGGAAAGAACAAAGGAGACTAAAAGGTATGGTTTGGAGGGCATAAAAGTCCACCAACAGTAGACAAAGCCAACATTAGCCACACTCAAAATGATAGAATCGTCCGCACAGTAACAAAAGGGTATAACCGTCCACTCATTGTGGACCCTTAAAAAAACCCAGAATGAAGGGTAAAATTGTCCATTCATTACAGAAAAAAACAGTAAACCCACTGCCTTTTAGTATATAGAAATAATTTGCAAGTTGACTCTTGTCTTCAATTATTAAGTCTTCGATCTCAAAAACAGATCTGCAAAACTAGACCTGACCTCCCCACAAAAAGAATGCAGCAGCTGCTCTTTTGTTTCCTGATCATTTGATCTCATCTCTTCCCTTTCATTTTATTTGTGTAAAAGCCCTTTTGTTGCTTCAACCCAGCCATAGCCAACTAAAACAAAAAAAAAACAAAAAACAAAAAACAAAAACAAAAAAAATAATCACTTTTCCTTCATCTTCTTCTTCGTTAAATTTCACAAAAATCAGAAAAAAAAAAAAAAAAAAACCTCTGCATGTAGCTTCTAGTTCGCAAAATACATGATATGCGATCTTGATAATCAAGCTTATATCTCTGTTTGTCATTCAATAGACATATATTTTATATATATATATATTTCAGGTACGTACGAACACCATGTTTTCTTTTTTATTCTTATGATTCACACTTTTGACAATTTCCTTATAAATTATTACTTTTTTTTTTTTTGGGTAACTTCAGTCTCAACCTGATCTCGTTTTGAAAATATTTTCTGTTATTTATTTATTTATTTCTGGAATGAAAAATGACCATCTGAAACTTATGATTTTTTAAGGTATAAAATATGATCCATTGGGGAAAGCTGATCCGTAAGTAACTTTTAGTTATACATTTTTTTTAAAGAATTTTGTAAGTTAAAGGTGATATTTTGGAGGAGTTTATTAAGTGGAAATTAAAAATAATTGTTTCCTTTGCACATCTAGATAATAAGTTAGTTTGGTAATAGCGATCCACATCTATAGCTAGTTCGTGACCTGTCCACTTTCACTGAAAAATTAAAGGTTTTTTTTTATTTTTTATTTTTTTTTTGAGATATCCTAAAACTTAAAGTTATTATATTGAAAAACCCAAATTTTTGTTCGCTTTAGAATAGCAATTAAAGACTACAGTGCATACCAGCAAAAAATACAAATGCTACTTCTAATGTCTTTTTGTCGTTTTTATTTCTTTTTTCACCCAAAATTTATATTGTTCATCAATCAGTTTTTTTTCTACTATATGTTGAAATCTTATTTTTCCCCTCAAATATGTTGTAGTTATCTACAAACTATAAAACATACTTTTTAACCGAAATGTGCATTTCAATTCATATGCTTTTCTTTATTTTGGAATTTTATACTTTTAAATGTGTCTTATTTGGCGTTTTATTATAGTCCTATAAATACTATATTTACAACTGTGGCCTTGTAATTTGTTTAAATGCATCTCTATTTAAACACTTTTTTCCCGCTGGCCCTCTCAATGGCATGTTCTCTAAGTAATTTACTATCTATTTTTCCACATTATTAATGCCTTTGCTTTTTCCTAAAATCTGATCTATATATTTATATGTATGTTAGTTTAGTAAGCTCCTAAATAATGACGAACCAATAAAAACAAAATTAAAAGTTTTTTAACATCCACGTGTCTGAAAAATTCAACAAAGTCAATATGCACATATGTATTAAACATAAATGCTTGAAACATGTCTCCAAACCCCATAGATATGATATACATACATACATATATGTCTCTAAACTCCGTAGATCCTCTCTCTATGATCTATATATTACATATATGTGTGTGTGTGTGTAACATGGATTGTGTAATGTCAAAATAATATTTTTTACAAGTTTTGACCTAGCCATTGCCACTAAGACTACCATTGAGTTTGAGTCCAAATCATGAGTTATTTTAGTAACTACTTGAGAAAGCTGTCAAAGTATATATATATATATATTATATATATATATATATATTATATATATATATATATAGAGTTCATGTATAGAGTAGATGAGTTTTTTGAGTTTGTAAACTTGGTATGTTAGAGTAAGTTCCCAGGGGGATCCAAGTTAGGTGATCGTCTAAGTCTCTATAAGGTTAGGCTTGAACCTGTTCGGAGAAATTAATGTATAATTTCTCATATTAGTTAAGTTTTCACCTTTTTTTTTTCCCAGCAAAAAGTGATTCTTCTTTTAAATTTGAATTCTATTTTTCTTTTACATCCCATTTTTTAATCTCATTATTGAAATTGCTTTGTCTTGCCTTTAATTACTGTGGGTTTCCGTTTTGACATAATCTTAGAAGTGCCTAGAAAAGGAATTAGAAAGAGAGAGAAAGTGAGCAAGAACAAGTAGGAGACTGAAGGAGTAAACAGGAAAGCATGGATTTTCTCATCAGAATCACTACTTCAGTTGTTGCAAAGGTTGCTGAGTATACGTTCAATCCGGTCTGCCGCCAATTGGGTTATCTATTTTACTACAAAAGTAATATAGACAGCCTGAAAGCACAAATACAGCAGTTGGGGTATGCAAGAGACAGATTGCAGCATCGGGTTGACGAGGCTAGAAGAAATGGTGAAGAAATTGAAGCCGGCGTTGAAAACTGGATAAGCAGCGCAGATAGGATCAAAGAAGAGTCTGAGAATTTTCTGCAAAGCGAAGATCACGCGAAGACAAGATGTACAAGTAGTGGGTCGTTTCCGAATTTGGTGTCACGACATCAGCTAAGCAGGAAAGCAAAGAAGACGGTGCATGTTGTTATGGGTGAAATCCTTAATGTTGAGAAATTCAATAGAGTTTCTTTTTCCCCTTGTATCGAAACTTCTATTGTGAACAAAGGCTATCAAGTCTTTGAATCAAGAGTTCGAATTATGAGGGAAATCATTGAGGCCCTAAAAGATGTTAATGTTCGGATGATTGGGATGTACGGCATGGGCGGCATTGGCAAAACTGTGCTTGCAAAAGAAGTTGCAAAAGTAGCCAAGGAAGAAAAGTTGTTTGTTAAAGTAGCTATCACAACCGTATCCCAAAACCCAGATGACGAAAGCATTCAACAAGATATCGCCGAACAGGTGGGTCTAGAAAAATTCCATGAGATCAAAAGCAAATTGGTTAGAGCGAACAGGTTACGACAAAGATTAAGCCAAGAAAAGAATATCCTTGTTATTTTGGATGATGTTTGGAATGAACTTGACTTATCGGCTGTTGGAATGGATTTTGCTGAAGATCAGAAAGGCTGCAAGATATTATTGACTTCCAGATTCCTAAATGTTTTACAGGATTCTATGGGTGTTGAGAGGATTATCGAAGTTAGAGTGCTATCGTATGCAGAAGGGATTGATCTGTTTAAAAAGAATGTGGGTAGTTCTGGTGAAAATGCCGATTTCCAACCTTTGGTGAAAGACATTGTCAAGGAATGTGCAGGCTTGCCAATTGCCATCACGACAGTTGCTCGTGCGCTGAGCAACAAAGGGCTGTCAACTTGGAAGGACGCTTTGCTACAGTTGAAAATGAGTGTCCTAACAAACATAGAGGGAATGGATAAAAAAGTATATGCAAGTATAAAGTTGAGTTATGATTTTTAGAAAGTGACGAGGAAGCAAAGTCATTGTTGTTGCTTTCTAGTTTACATGAAGAAGATGCCGAGATAGAAATCAAGGACTTAATGATATATGGCGTTGGTTGGGGCTTATTTCAACATGTCTATACGTTGGAGGAGGCAAGGAATAGGGTGTGCTCACTGGTTGATAAGCTAAAAGCTCGTTGTTTGTTGTTACAAGGATACACTCATGATAGAGTGAAGATGCACGATGTTATTCGTGATGTTATGATATCAATTGCCTCTCAAGATAAGCGAATGCATAATATTGTAAATATTGACAAGTTTGATGAAGAATTTTCAACTAAGAAACGACACGCTGACTCGACTGCAGTTTCTCTACTTGTTCCTCGGCATCACAACAAGCTCCCAGAAAGATTTGAATGCCCTCAACTCGAACTATTATTTCTATTTAATAGAAGTCAAAATTATTTGCAAATTTCGGAGAAGTTTCTTGAAGAGAAAAGGGAGCTTAAAGTTGTACGTTTGGATAGAGTAGATGTAGGGTTGCTTCCAGCATCCTTCTGTCTCCTTCAAAATCTCCAAACATTGTGCTTGACTCGTTGTATGGGAAGCGTAGCTGTAATTGGAGAGCTAAAAGGTTTGAAGATTCTTGACCTTTCCAGATCCGATATTTTAGAGTTGCCGAAACATATTGGGCAATTGATTCATCTGCAATCGTTGAATTTGGAATTTTGCAAACATCTTGAAGTGATTCAACCTGGTGTCATCTCGAGTTTTGTAAGATTGGAAGAGTTGAACATGAGAGGAGTCCCTTTAAAGTGGGAGGATGAAGGAGTCGGTGGAGAAAGAACTAATGCTAGTCTTATCGAGTTGAAAAATTTACCGCAACTGACCACTTTACTTTTGAGTATCGAGCACTGCAATATTTTGCCAAAAGCTTTGTTTGGTGAGAATTTGAAGAGGTTCGAGTTATCTATTGGAGAAACATCATATGATCCAGAAATAGAGAAATCAGAGTTCCAGAACCACAATAGTTTGCGTCTTAAGCTCTCTGGGCACAATCTCTTAGGTGAATATGGTCTTGATATGATCATGAAAAGATCTGAAGTGCTATACTTATATGGATTCAAGGGTGTCAACAACGTTGTTTATGAAATAAGCAAAGAGGGCTTTTGTCAATTGAAGAGTTTTGGGTTACAAAATAATGATGAAATTCAATATCTCGTCAATGCAACGGAGAATCAACCTTGTGGTGTGTTTCAGAAATTGGAGCGATTGTGTCTCATTAGACTGATGAATCTGGAAAAGATATGTAATGGAAAACTCACAGCAGAGTCATTTGGGAAGCTAAGGTTTATAACAGTGCGGCAATGTGGCAGATTGAAAAATCTCTTCTCATCATCTATCGCTCGACAGTTTGAGGAAATTAAAGTGTATAGTTGCAAGATGATGAAAGAGATAGTTACCCATGGAACAGAAAATGACAATCACAATTCCATAGATAAGATGGAGTTTGCTCAATTACGCTCCTTGACTCTGAGTGATTTACCAGAGTTTGTTCAATTCTTTCACTCTGAGATGGATATGGTTGATACTTCATCATCAGATTCTCCCATGCCTTTATTCAGCAGAAAGGTAAAGTCATATTTCTTCTACCCTCTATCGGATTTGAATATGAAGTAGGTCCTTGAAAAAAAGAGGGGGGGGGAAGTCTAGACATAATAATGTTGATTGCAAAGTTATACACACGCACAAATAGTAATTTGATATGTAACGTTTGTTTTCGTTTAAACCATTAATGATTCTTTCTTGTTTTCTTATAATTATTGATTAGAGCTGACTATTTAATGTGTTATATTTAAAAGAATACAGTATTTACTTATTAATTTTATGATGAGATGTGTGAAGAATATATTTTAAAACATCAGGTAAGTTTGTAATTCAGTAATGATAAAATATATTTAAAAAAAAGTGGGAAGAGCAAATTGAGAGTATAAATAGATCTCACCTTTTAAAATAATTATATTTAACTTAGTATACACCCTTATAAATTTCAAAACTCTTCTTATATAACATAAATATTGGTTCACGATTTCAAATATATTTTTACACCCAAATTTATTATTATCTTTTTTTTTGGCCTGAAACACCCAACTTTACTTATATTTACTTTGATATTCACCTTTCTCTGTCTTTCTCTCACTCTCACTGTTTTTCTATTTAAATTTGAAATTTTAGCTATGGAGCCTTATTTTCATAGATAAGCAAATTTTAAATACAAAATAAGTATATTTACTATTTATTTTTTGAAATAAGTATGTTTGCCATTACATTTACTAACTTAAAAATTTTCAAAATAAGTCTGAAAAAATAGGGCAAGCAACGAAAATCAACAAAAGTAAATAAGCCTTTTTTGTTATTAATTTCTTTTCGTGTTGGTCTTTTTTTTTTTTTTTGGGAAAATTTTTAAATTGCAAATAGAATTTATCTCCATATTCGGTACGGAAACTTGTAGATATTAATTAAGGCTTTTTTTCTTGTCATAATTTGGACCAAAAAGAACTAGTTTACTTCTCGGAGCTGATTTTTAGAATGTTAATGTTTCTTTGACTACTGTTAACATATAGAGAGAATATCTAGACGTATTTTTTTCGGCTATTTAAATTGGAATTATATTTGCAGGTTACTTTCCCTCGCTTGGAGTCATTGGAATTGGACGGAATGAAATTCAAAGACTTGTGCTCGGACCAACTTCCAACAACTTTTCATTTGCAGAACTTAACAAGGCTCAATGTGCGCAACTGCAATAATCTAAAGCATCTCTTATCTGTTGCTATAGATGGATGTGAGATGATGGAGGAGGTACTAATCACAGAGGAACATGGAGAACAAAGGTTGGAGAAGATATCTTTCCCCAAACTACGATATCTTCGGTTACACTCTCTTCCAAAACTTGAGAAATTCTACATTGGAGATTCCATTGAATTTCCAACCTTGTATGTTCTGGACATAAGAGATTGTCCTCGACTGAAGCAATTCATCTTAAATCCGACATCTGGAGAAATCACATCGATGGCTGAACAAATATTCCTCACTGGAAAGGTCATTTTCTTTTTGCTCTGTTTTTTTTTTTCAATTTTTTATTTGTTATACTTGTTATATTTATATTTTGTGTTCAATAAATGTTTTTGTTCCATTTAATTATATGAATTTCGTTAATAAATTTATCTATACTGCTTTTCTATTTGGGTCAAAGGCTATCATTTAACTTGAATATATCTATATCTGGGCATGAACGAGCATTGCTAACATAAACGAAACAGTGTTTACTAAATTTGTTAATGTAATTGTGCATCTGTTTTGCTCAAAATGTTGGTAGTTTGCATTCTTGTAGGTCATGTGTCCTGAGCTTAAATCTCTGTGCATGGATGGTAGACAAGTCATTAATAAGATATGGCATCCTCAATCTTCATCAGTGCCCTTTTGCACTCTGAGGGAACTAGTGATGGTCTACAATGATGAAAAGTCAGTTGTTTTCCCATTTGAATTCATTCAGAGATTTGAGAATCTTGAGGAGCTTCGTTTTGTGGGTTCTTCTCATGTGGAAGAAATATTATGCCAAGAAATTGACGTTATGCACGTACCTGATGGGCCATTCCTACGTGTGAAAGAATTGCGGTTATGTGGTCTCGATAACCTGAGGCATCTATTTGAGAATCCAGAAAACGTCAAGCGAGGCAAGGCCTTCCAATATACAGAAGCGCTGGAGGTGTATTCCTGTGATAGTTTAACGAGATTAGTTCCATTTTTAGACGCTTTCAGAAATTTGAAAGATCTGCAAGTAAATGTTGCAAAGGAATGAAATATTTGTTAGCTTCCTCAACTGCCAGTAGTCTGGTTCAGCTGTCAAGAATGAGCATCGGGCGTTGTTATGGTATGACAGAAATAATAGCAAGCAAAGAAGGTGAAACAGAGGATGAGATTGTTTTCGGTCGGTTGAGGATTTTAGCACTTCATGATTTACCAAGACTCGAGAGCTTCTACCCTGGAAATGCTACAATGGGATTTCCACTTTTGGAAAAACTGATTTTGTGTCAATGCCCTGAGATGGAGAGTTTCTGTCGTGGAAATATAACCGCCCAAAAGCTAAATAAAATAATTACAGAAGTAGTGAATAAGATATCTTCATTCGTTCGGGAACAGAATGGCATATGGATAGCATTGAACATGAATGTATTCCCAGAAAACAGCTTTGGGAGGGCGATATTAATTCGACCATTCAAAAGATCTTAGAGGATAATGCAATTAATGCAAGACGAGACTCGTCCACAGAACTGGTATGTATCAGTTACCCAAACTTGTTTTGTTTCTACAACTTTCTTCCTTTCATTTAATATTAACATTATATAAATGAAAGTTCTAACGGAAAGTTGGTATGATATTGAAACTTACAAAAAAACTGTATTATTTTCTATCTTAACATCTTTGCTAATTGTAATCAGAGTCAAATTTTGTATATCTTTTTCACCTTTGATTTATTATTGCGTATGACTGATGGTCCAGAATTTCGAAGAAGAGGTCGTTGATCCTTTGCCTGGAGGAGATTGAACGTATCCCACAAGTTTACATACTCGTTAAAAAGATGGTAAGAACACCTTCCATTTCCTTCAGGCTTTTTTTTTTTTTTTTTTTTTTTTTCAATTTACAACTAGAGATTTCAGTCGAACCATTTTCCCCAAAATAGTCATGTTAGACTTCAGATTAATAGAGACAATATTACTTATTTTGTTCAATAAGAATTAGAGAATTTGTTATTTTAAGTTTTGTGCATTAAGGAAAGTTGGTACTTTCTAAAAATCACTAGAAGTGAATGGTTTACTTAGTTTTGATGCAATTATATATGAGCAGGAACAAGCTCTTACTTTAGTTAGATTAACAATGGAGCCCAGATACGAGGCAACAAAGGTCGATTATCGGAGCACATGACTGCAGCGGAGCTTCACATCGCTCGTTGGAGGTCTCTTCACCTCCTTGGCTCATGAATAATTACTTTTTGCAGAAAAGCTTTTATTGCTTTTAATTGGTTTTGCTGTGTTTTTGACAAATGTTTATTGTGAACTGTTTCTGTAGTGATTGGTATGGGGGACCTTCCTCCATGTGAGTTAGGAGGGGTGATTGTTGGGTGAGGTCCCTTCCCACGTGGAGCTGGTGGTCCCACTCCATTGTGCATGTACACAGAAGAAGGAAAAAAAAAAAAAACTGAAAGCAACTACTAAGGAAAGAAAGTGAGTTGCAGTATAGTTGTATGTGTACGGAGACCAAGATGTAAAAAGAATGTAGGGGAAAAAAAAAAAAAAAGAGAGAGAAGGGAAAAGAAAGTAAGGTTTTATGGGCGTTTCTTGTGTGAAGATCATTAGTGTTTTCTTGAAATCCACATTTTGGGTGAGTGTTGATGATTGCTAGACTCTAGAGTAGTTGTTAGAGAAGAATAACTTTGTGTACCTGTTAATTTAATTAGTGGAAGTTTCATGTGGTTTATAGCCCGTGGTTT
>CM046363.1:9485506-9527996 GCA_025413025.1 Ficus hispida
AATAATCATGATAAAAATAAATATAGCATTACCTATTAGAATACAAGATAAGATAATAATATTTTTAATTTTGTTTTGTATTAAACATAACTTAGCAATGAAATATACATGAAAATGGTCTTTTATATTGACAAAACAAAATTGTAAACACCTCAATTTCTGGCCTCTAGGTCATTACTCGAATGGAATAATGAATATCAGTTTGAATCCAACAGAAGAAGGCAGGCCCATGCCATGTCATATTATGCAAAAATCATGATCGAATTTCCTATAACAAATAGAGAAAAAAAAGAAAGATAGAATCATGTGATATAAATTTCTCTCTTGTAATTATTATAGTCTCATGTGATCAAGATTGCTATCCTCACATAAATGGAAGGATGTTTCTCTATTCCATTGAGCAAAAAGCACCCCAGTTTCCCTATCAAATAAACAATCTACAAAAAATGTGAATCGTTTTAATTTTTTTATTTTTAAGATGAGATCTGTAGTCTAAACCTCATCGTGGAGTCGGGTATGAATTTACGACTAAGTTAAACAGACAATTACAAATATAAAGACAATCGATTGCTTCAAATGTATATACGCAGAAGTCTGCATATTTATTTTGGAATTTGATCTGTTTAGATGGTGTGAAGTTGAGTCCCTATCTCTAAATTGGATTGAGTCTTTAAGATTTGTTGTACAAAGCATCATCAAATCAAATCAAATCATGAGGAGAAATACTCTTGTATAGCGGCAGTTACTCTGTCGGCGGTTTCTTGACCGACAATCTTGGCAAGCTCGTAGCCAGATCGATCTCGATGGTCTTAGTCTTCACAAACTTACAGCCAATGGCTTTCCTCCCATTTGGAAGTGGAACAAGGCTCCAAGTTCCATTCCTCATTAGAGCTTGAAACTCTTCAGTCATAGCATCTTTCCAACGTTCATCTTGCAAAGCCTCATCAACAGTAGTTGGTGCAGAAGTGGCAAGAAAAACTTTTGGCTTCCTGATGCCATTTTTGGCACGTGTGATCATGGAGTGATCATTTTTAACCTGCACACTAGGCAAATCATTAGAGCTTGGAACATTGGCAGTAGAGGTGTTTGGGGGATTTACAATTGAAAGTGATTGGTCATCAGTGGTTAGAGGAGTTGCAGGATCAGTGGGATTATGCCTGACATTTTGAAGGGAGTTGGACTTAGAAGATGAAGGGGAAGAATTTGACAAATGAGAAGAGCTTGGATGAGATTGAGTGGTAGGGAGTACCTGAACCAGGGGAGGTACTGAACTAGAGGAGATAGTACCTGGTGGGAAGGAGTGACAGGAAGAAGTTGTGTTTTGTTGAGCAAAAGGGAAGAGAAATTCATCAAATATCACATCCCTAGAAATGAAAATTCTTCCAGTATCATCAAGACATTTATACCCCTTGTGATTCAAACTATAGCCTAGAAAAGTGCAGAGCTTAGACTTGAATTGAAATTTGTGTTTGTTGTAAGGACGAATGTTTGGATAGCATGCACAACCGAAAACCCTGAGTTGAGAATAATCAGGTTCTTTGTGAAACAACACTTCTAGAGGAGTTTTGTGATTTAGCAGAGGTGTGGGAAGGCGATTAATAAGAAAAACAGAGGTTCTAAATGCTTCATCCCAATATTTAAAGGGCATTGAGGATTGAGCTAGTAAAGTCAGACCATTTTCAACAATATGCCTATGCTTTCTCTCAGCCATTCCATTTTGCTCATGTGTATGGGGACATGAGGTTCTGTGTGAAATACCATTCGAAAATAGGAAATCAGTGAACGCTCTAAATTCACCCCCCAATCAGTTTGAATCCCCTTTAATTTGTAGCCTAACTGCAGTTCAACATGTGTTTTGAAATTAAGGAAGGCAGCAAAAGCATCAGATTTTTGTCTTAAGAGATACATCCAAGTAAAACGAGAATATTGGTCAATGAAATGAATGTAGTATTTGTAACCATGAGCAGAAATGACAGGAGAGGGACCCCATAGATCAGAATGAACAAGTTGTAAAGGCTCACTATAATTGTGGAAGATCTAGAGAAAGGTAGCTTATGAATTTTTCCCATACAACATGCTTGACAAACAGAAAAGGCATCTTTATTAACGTGATCAAGATTACAATTTTTGAGAACACAGGATACCATTTTCTCAGAGGGGTGTCCTAATCTGTTGTGCCACAAAGTGTACAATGAATTACAGGGTTTTGCAGTATGAGCATTACTAGAAATGGCAGCATTGAATACAACAGGATTGGAAGAAGAGCTACAGGTAGACTTAGAAGAATGTTCAAACTTGGACAAGTGACAGGAAGCATCAGACTCAGGTTTGAGGAGACTAATTTGAGAATTGTCAAAGACATAGAGTCCTCCTTTAAGCTTCCCTTCCAATAGAGTCCTGTGGGAAAGCTGATCCTTGACAAAACAACATGTGGGATGAAATTCAAAAAGACAGAATTATCATTAGCAAATTTTGAAACTGACAAGAGATTTTTTGTGATACTTGGAACATGCAAAAGCTGACTTAAGGACAGTAATTTTGAGGTAAAAGGAGAATGGAACACAGAATGACCAACACTTTTAATTTGTAACCCTTACCATTCCCCATGTGCACTTGTTCTGGCCCAAAATAATCTGCTTTCTGCATCAGATTTGTGGAGTCAGCTGTAAGATGATTGGTAGCGCCAGAATCTGGATACCAGTTTGAGTCATATACACACTCTGGTGTAGCAAGCATAGAGGCCAATTGTGTACTCTGCCAATTTCCCTCAGAATCATAAGCAAAGTAGTCAGATTGACATCCACCTTTATCGGTGTTGAATTCATGGAGATTACCCTGAATTTGACCCTGTGCTTGCAACTGAGAAGGCCCTGTGAACGTAGCATCAAAACGATAGTAGCACTGCAAAGCTTCATGCCCTATTTTGTTGCACAATTGACAAACTGGTTTACCAGTGTTTGATCCCATGTTAGGTTTGGAAAATTGGGGAAAATTTCCAAAACCTCGTCCACGACCAGAGAAACCACCACCTCGAGGAGGGAAAGCACCACGACCACGACTTGGAAAACCTCTGAAGCTGTTGTAAGAACCACTGGAGTTATTGAAGGAGTGGTTATTAAAGGAAGGAAGAAATCTTTTCTTGAACTGAGGGCCTGTGGGTGTTGTCACCAGATTAGCCATGCTGTGAGCGTCTAAATCGAGAGGCTTGTTAATCCTTTCGATTCGAGCTTCTTGAGCAAGAAGAAGAGACTCAATTTCATCAACAGTATAAGGATCGGTTCTGGTGTTGACAGACACTGTGAAAGTTTCATACTCCGAGGGCAAACCATCCAAAATGGCATCAATGTGATCCTTAGTAGAAACTGAATGACCAACTAAACCCAACATATCAACAATTCCCCTAATTTTGAGCAGGAAATCATTAATCGAAAGAGAACCCTTACGAACATTCTGGAGTTGATCTTTGTACTGTTTTACATTTGCTCGAACCTGCTGAGCAAAGTAAACCTCCAATGTGCGCCAGATCTGAGAAGAAGTTTCGCAATTAACCATTCGAGAAAGAACTGTGTTCGACATCGAGGCAAGAAGCCATGAAATGATGAGTTGATCCTGTTGCTCCCAGTCAAGATACTCTGGGTTGATCACTCCATTCGCTTCATCTTCTTGAGATCTGTACGGCAATGGTGAACCAGTTGATCCAGAAAGAAAATTTTGAAGACGAAACCCTCGAATTGTAGCAAGAACTTGTTTGCGCCAAATGACGAAGTTATCATTGTCTAATTTCAACGCAATCGGATGAGTGAAAGAAACTGGAACAAAGTGAGAAGTCGATGAAGAAGAATCCATGGTGGAATCCGGCAAGAACTCCGGTGAGATTTCCGATACAGGCCGTCAAGGCTCTGATACCATGTAAAGAGACTAGAAAGAAACTAGAAAGAGATGAAAAGACTTGAAAGAAGAATCAGATTTGAGTATGAAAGATACTATTTTTCATTACTTTGAATTGTATTATTACACTGCTATAAATAGTCATTAATATTCCTAACCGTCTCAACTACTCAACCAATACACCAATGACACGTATCCTATTACAAACTGACTAACAATAAACTCTAACAATTAATAACAGATTAACAAACTAGCTAACAATCCTTAACACGATTAAGTCCGACACGAGGATCGGGCATGAAGGAGATAGATCCTGAGAGTTTTCAGTGACTGCAGCGGCGAGAAGCTAGAATGGGCGTGAGGAGAGAGATGGGGGGAGCTCGTGTGGGTGGTAGGGAGAGGGGTTGATTGTTGAACAGAGAGAAAGAATTTAATAAAATATATGTTAAATTGATTATGATATTATCTTTATGATATTTTTTACAACATTTAACTATGATATTATCTTCATGATATTTTTTACAACACTTTTAATTTTGCGGCAAAAATCAATCCACATCTTTTTTTTTTTTTTGGCATCTCCCTTAATTATTACTTTCTAGGATGAAGTGATCTTAAACAATTAAAAACTTTGTTATAATAATATAGTAGAGAAAAACACAAACTTAAAAATTTAGTGCTCAAACGTACAATTTACCATTTAGCATACATAAAGTAAAGGGAAAATAATTAAAAGTGCTATGCAATTCAGGCGGGCCCTAAAACTACGGCTCACCCATTCCGAACCACTTTTTTTTTTTTTTTTTTAATATTAAACTACCCGTCAATTAAATTTTATTTGATTATTATTACTTGTTACATTTATTGTTTATTTTGTCAGTTTTCGACCTTTTTTTTCACCCCCAGAAAAACAAACATTTCATTTTGTAATATTTATCCACATTTTACTTGAAACTAGTTGACAACACGTGCTTTGCAAAATTAAAAAAATAAAAATAAAGTAACTTGCATGGTTAGATGCCTTGAATTTTGATAGATAGTTAAGATTATTTTTATACTATAAAGATTTAAATTTAAATTAATATTTTATTATATTTGTGTCATATACGTTTTAACTAAAAATAAAAAATAAAAGTGAGTTTTCTAACCATTTAAAGGTCAAGAGTTATAAGTATCAGTTTTTTAATATTCAGAGAGTAAATTTACTAATGAACTAAAATGTAGAGAATAAAAACAAAGTTTTTCCAAATTGACTAACTTAACAAACAAATTCAAAAATATGTTTCCTTCCGAATTTTTATTTAAAGATAAAAAAGTACTTTTTCTTAGACTTTCAAACCAACTAAGAAAGTACATGTTCAGCATTAAAAATAATAATAATAATAACTAAATATTATTATAAAAAAAATAATAATAAGAATTTGTGTGTTTTTTTTTTATAATAATAAAAAAAAAAAAAACACACAAATTCTTCTTACCCTCGCCACAATGTTCACCCCTTCCTCGTATTCCCCAACCGGTTTCCTTCCCTCAATCAGCTCCAGTAGCACACTGTACACGTCATTTTTCTCGTCCACTTTCAGTGTGCGAGTATACTCTGTCATGCATCAATACAAAACAAATATTACCTAACTATACCTCGACATGATATATATATATATATATAAATATAATTATATAATAAGCAAAATAAGAACCTGGTGCGATATAGCGAAAGGTGCCCACAATGGAAGATATCCACTCCGAAGCTCCGTCATCTTGCAGAAACTTTGCGAGACCAAAATCAGCTACGTGGGCCTCCATTAGAGTCTAACAGAATATTATTGGATTTGACGTCCCTGTGAATATATGATCCCGGGAGAACAGGCATGGTGGAGATAACACAGTCCCTTGGCAGCCTCCAAAGCAACCTTATATCTCGTCTCCCACTGGAAATGCCCTCCGTTTGGTCCGTGCAATAGCCCTCCAAAGCAACCTTATACTTTTTGATCACTAATAGCGGATACTCAATCTTTTTATATATTGGAAGTAAAGAGTATCCAGGTACGTCTTTCTTTTCGCAAAAAAAAAAAAAAAAAAAAAAGATTAAAAATACATGAATAGGGAGGCATATAAAAACTACATAATATGAAAATCACCAAAAGGCCTTCTCTCTCCTCTTTTCTCTCACTCTCATTTTTAGACTTTTATAGAGTTTTTAAGTTATGGATTTTCGTGATTACTCGAATTTTTACATTTATAAGCAATCAAGGATGTGACTATGATCCTATTCGTGAAGGATCGAGATTTAAAATATAAAGATCATGTTCATACCTATGATGAGACTATCCTGATTACTCCTAAAACAACGTTCATTTGGATCGAATTTATAATATATATAAAAGACGTTTTTAAACATATAACCGGTGTTTTCCTTCTAACATTATTATACCAGAAACTATAAAGATTTGTAGTCTTGTAAAACTTGAGCACTATCTTCACTAACAGAAATCTATCGGACATATAGATTTATGTCACCTATGCCGGACAGAAAGACATGATTTTTTTTTCAGGTGATGTATAGACTGTCGTTCATGTACGTTGCACTGTCGTTTTATAGATTTTTTTTGTGGGTTTCTATTGTTGTCGTGATCTGTTGTTCGCCAGAGGCCCAAAAGTTAGACATATATATCAAAGAATATTGTCTTTTTTAAATTTGCCTTTTCCGAGTAATTGGGGGTGAATAGGTGGGCGGGTTGGTGATTTTGGGAGGGTACATGAAACTGCATACCGCCCAAGGATGGGCGGATGGTTTGTGGACTTGTTAGGCCTATGTTGCCCATTGGGCTATTTCTCAAAACTGCACAATAATCAAATTAAATGGATTTTCCTGGTTATTTTTAAAATAAAACTTAAAATAACATTCATTCACACAAAAAATAACACATCAATGATCAGTCAAGTCCAAGTTCATTCAAAAAAAAAAAAAAGCAAAGAAAGAAAGAAAGAAAAAGGCAAACAAACAAATAAAAATAAAATATAACAACTCATTCATTCGCCATGCATGAATACTCCAGTTCAAGTCCGTAAATTCCCTGAAAACAATCACATTCTCCATGGATGCATAGTTGCATACTACAATTCCAAATTCATTAAATAAAAAATTAATAAAAAAAGAACAATATATATAGTGTTTTGTCCAGTAGGTTTATGACTTTTTGTAATACAATAGGACATAAATGTTGGATCATTAATCCAACGTTCGGCTTATATGTGAATAATTATGTGTTACGAACTGTCAAATAAGCTGAAGTCTAATTAAAAGTGATCTACTAAGTTTTGGTTGATTTGGATTTTAATATATCTGATAGGGTATGAGTTTTTAATATGTAGAGACTTAAATGGTAATTTTATTTTTATAATGGGTTAAAATAGAAATACCAAAAGATAACAGGAAAATTATCTATATATAGTGGTTATGATTCCCGAATTGTATGTATTATTATCATTATTCAATTCTGACATCTTATCATCAGAGAGAGAACAAAGAGAAAAATAAATGATTATATTGAAAAACGTGTTGATCTGGAAGGCCAACCGTACGACTCTAGAAAGTGATTAACCTTTATGAATTCATGTACGTTTCTGCTTATTCATTAATAGATTATTTGTGATCCAACGTGAATATTCTTGGGATTTTAAGTGATGGTTTTTCTAAAAAAAATTATCTCAACAAAACTATCGTCTATATATATATATATGTATATGTTTCAATATTATATTACAATATAGGTGTTCAGAAACGTATGTACTGCATTGTAAATATTGTTTTGTCTTCTCGAAGAGAATTGGCCTTCAATTTGAACAGAAATTAACCACTACAGCAAAAAAAAAAAAAAAAAAAAAAAAAAAAAAAAAAAAAAAAAAATCATCATGAAATGAAAAGAAAAGAATGTAACAACCAACAACTGCAACACACACTAATTAGCAAACTGCTAAGTTTACAACTGGACAAAAAAGAAAAAGAAAAACACAACTGTCACTCATAAAAATAATGTAATGTAAAAAAAAAAAAAAAAAAAAAAAAAAAAAAAAAAAAAAAACCTCATGGCGGGTTGGGTAGCCGCCACGGAAAAGCCTAACACCCCTCCCCCCACCCAAAAAAAAAAAAAAACGGAGGTTTGCTGATATTGACCTTCCTTATTATTATTATTATTATTTTGTATTACATGCTTGTCGTTTTTTGTCTGCTAGGTTTTGGTAACTTGAATGTTTTACCGCAAATTTATATTTTAAATTACTCGTTTGGTCTTAATTTTTTTTATAAAGTTTACAATTTGATTTCTAACTTTTTTCTCGTGGCTCAATGATGGAGCCAAGATTTATTAATAGGAGATCAAAAAAAAATTTTGGTTGAATTATTGAGCCCACTAATATTTATAAATTTAATAAAACTATTTTATTTTTTTAAATTTAAATTGTTTGCTCAATAAAATATGAGTGGTTATATTTATACTCACATTATTTGATAAATATCATAACCAAATAAATGTTTCCTGTTATAAATATAGTAAATCTATCATTCTATATATACCGTTTATATAATATTATATTTAACCCTCTCATACACCCTCTCATAGCTATATGACTTTTTTTTAGTAAGTTTCTTAATAAATGGTCTAAGTTTTTAAAAATTAGTTAAAAACTTAAGTTTTTAAAATTAGTTAAAATGTTTTTTTTTTCATTACTTAATCACTGATTGAGTATTAGTTAATACTGATTTATTATTAGTAAATCACTGATTAACTATTGGTCAATCAATTATTAACTGATATAACTCATAAAATTTTGTAATCAATCAATGATTAACTATGGGTAAATTACTGAGTTATGATTAAAAAAAATTAAAAAATCAAACTTTCTCCCTCTTTCCCTCTCTCCCCTACCTACTACAACCCCCGCAAGCTGCCCTGCTTATTCTCTTTCTTTCTCTCTTATACCCGTTTGGTCTTCTCACCGCTGCAGTCATCAGAAACTCATACCGGCACAGCTCGCGACCACACCTTCGATGGTGGAGATCGATGACGGTTGAGATCCGTGATGCGATCGTCTCCTATTGCCTCAATCTCCTCCCAGACATTGCTAAGCTGCAGATCTAGTCAGCGAACTCGTATTGGTGCAGCTCGCGACCTCACCTTCGATGGTGGAGATCGGTGACGAATCCATAACGCGATCGCATCCCATTGCCGCGATATCCTCCCAGATGCCATCAAGATGTAGATATGGTTGGTGAGCTGCGCCGCGTCCGATGGTGGATCTCAGTCGTATGGAGAGGAGAAAGAGAGAATGAGGGGAGGTGTTTAGGAAAAATGAAAATTAATTAAGAAAAACATATATTAGGCCATTTAAGTATATAAAAGAAAGTTGAGCTATCTATTAGATTAGATAATAAACATAGGCCATCCACCCTAATTTTCAACAAATCTAAATAAGGAAAAAATATATATTTTCATTCTCAAAATGAAAACATAAAGTATCTCTAAAAAAAAGATAGGAAATAGTAAAGAAGAAAAATTCAAGTAATGTCTAAATCAAAAATCAAGGAATGTCATATTACATTTAAAATATATATAAATATAAATATATAATCATGTAAACGAACATAACAAATAAATAAAAAGAATAATCATGTAAAAAACCACAGAGAATCATTTTCAAATACTAAAAGAAAAGAAAAGAAAAGAAAAAACACAAAATACGAAGGGATTAAAAATTTAAAAATACATATTTCAATAGTTGTTGACTCTTCAAAAGACATCTTTCTTTTATTTTTATTTCACTTGAATCCTCCATTGAAAATTTTCATGTAGTTATAAAAATTTCTTAAGAAACGAAATTGATGAAGAACAATTTAGAGTTTACAAAATGAACAGTTTAGAGATTAGAACAATTTAGAACAATGTCTTAGGATTTTATTTTTATTTTTTTAAATATTATTTCTGCTTATGGTTAATGTGGTGTATGCTTTTTAATTATTTTATAAAAAATATTTTCATTTATAGGTATAGAGGGGCATGAGCATTCTTAACGGTTTTAAGGTAATTTTCTTGTGAGATAAAAATACATTAAAATTTTTTATTGATTTTGTGGAGATATTTATCAATATTATGGGTGTAAATAAAACCTCCATAATATATAAAGAACTATTAATTTAAGGAGGGTCAATACTAATTTAAACACATATCCACTATATTTAAAAAAAATGTATTAATATTTAAAAAAAAAAAAAGCTAGGGGGCCATGCGCACCCCCCGCCCTGCGTCATTATTGTGGCTAAAAGCTATCTAAACTCTTTAAAAGAGTACAAAATGGTAATTAGATGAAATAGATACGTGCATGATAAATGTAAATTCAATCATATAAATTTTTTTTAATTACTTAATTACTCTTAAATAGTAAATCTTGTGCATTTCACGTGACATTTTTCTGTTAGACTCTGTTAACAAAAAGGATAATTTTATATTATTTTAAAGAGTTTAGGAAACTTTCGACCAAAAGGAAAAAAAAAAAAAAGAAGAAGAAGAAGAAGAAGAAGAAGAAGTCGGGGACCAAATTGTAACTTTGTAAATGGATTAAAAACCAACCAACATAAGTACAACTACAAAATGGACTCTTTTTTTTTTTTTTTTTTTTTGTACAAATGTCCTTTGTGGTTGAACTATCAATGAGTTTATATGTTGTATTTTTTTGTGTTAAAAAAAAAAAAAACCTAAAAATGGACTTCTTGTCATCTAAATGACTTTAAATGAATACGACAAGCTCAGTATAGTTTTAATAAGAGTTCTAAAATTTGAAATTTAGAAATATTTTTATTTCTCTATATAAAAAAAGTGCTATACTCCACACCGTTTAAAAAAAGAAAAAAGGTTTCCTTGCTTGATTAATTTTACCACAAAGCAAAGTCTCCTCGAATCTCATGCTTATCTACAAACTCATGACTACATGACTTTTTTACATGAATAAGAATTTATTGCAATTTACCCTTTTAGTGAAAGTACAGTAATTAAATATTCCTTCAACCTGTGAAGTGAACCCACTAGGAAAGGATATAACGAAGTAACTAAAGGTGGAGATTGTTGAGACTTTTAAGTTTGACCAGTATTTCCTGGAGGATCAACAAGCATGTAAACGACTTCCCTCATAGTCGGCCTTTTTGAGCTTACATCCTCAACGCACATCATGGCAACTTTGAACATGCGTATGACACCTGTCAGTGGATAACCAGTGAGACGCTGATCCACCACTGCCACTACTTTGGCAGCAATATCAGAGGGCTGAGAAAGCTCCGATGTAGTGCTCCTTACCCACGCCACAATGTTCACCCCTTCCTCGTATCCTCCAACAGGTTTCCTTCCCGCAATCAGCTCCAGTAGCACCACACCAAAGCTGTACACGTCACTTTTCTCGTCCACTTTCAGTGCGCGAGTATACTCTGTCATGCAACAATACAAAACAAATATTACCCAACTATACCTTGACATGATATATATATATATATATATATAATATATAATATGAAAAATCAAGAACCTGGTGCGATGTAGCCAAAAGTGCCCACAATGGAAGATATCCACTCCGACGCTCCATCATCTTGCAGAAACTTCGCGAGACCAAAATCAGCCACATGGGCCTCCATTTCAGAGTCCAACAGAATATTATTGGATTTGACGTCCCTGTGTATGATCCGGGGAGAACAGTCATGGTGGAGATAACACAGTCCCTTGGCAGCCTCCAAAGCAACCTTATATCTCATCTCCCACTGGAAATGCCCTCCGTTTGGTCCGTGCAATAGCTCTCCCAAGCTCCCATTCGGCATATATTCATATAACAGTAAGTTCGTTTCCTTGTTCGTCACGTAACCCAACAGCCTCACGATATACCGGTGTCGGATTTGTCCGAGTGTCTGGATTTCGGCGGAGAAACCGTGATCTCTGCGTCCGCTGGCCCGTCCAGCCAAGCGTTTGATCGCGACAACAGAACCGTCCGGCATGGACCCGCGGTATACAATCCCAGCACCGCCTCGGCCGATGATGTTCTCGTCCTTGAGGCATTCGAGAACGTCTTCGACTTTGAAATGAAGCGGCCGGAACGCTTTGAGCTTCCAAGGCCTTGGTTTCTGGAGCTTCTTCTTTCGGATTCCGTAGAGCGCCAGCAGGGTCAACAACAGAATTGTGGCGGCGGCGATTAAAGTTACACAGAGTACGTAACTTTTATCAAAGAAACTTGAACCCTTTTGGTTTTGGCCAGAGGATGAAACTCCGTTCGATTGGGATGGACATGAGTGGTGACGTGGCAGGCAGAGATTCGGGTTTCCCGCAAAGGACGCGTCGTTGTACACCATGAACTGACCGCCGATGGGAACTTCGCCGATGAAGTTATTATAAGAGAGGTCAATTGTCCTGAGGTTCGTCATGGTGCGGATTTCGTCGGGATTTGGCCGTGAGACGGTTTCTGGAGAAATTCAGGATGCTTAGGCTGGTAAGATTGGCTATACCGGTCGGAACTTCGCCCGATAAACTATTCCGGCTGAAATCCACGGCGGTGAGAGAAGAACAACCACAAATCGAAGCCGGAATATTGCCTGATAGATTGTTGGCACTGACGTTGATCTTCCATAACAGTTTTAAATCGAATATTTGCTCGGGAATTTCACCGTGGAACCTATTCTTTTCCATATTTATTGTCTGCAAATTCTTGAGGCTTCCGATCGCTGGAGGGATTTTCCCGGAAATCAAATTGTGGGAAAGCGCAAGGATTCCAAGCGAATCTCCAGACATTTCGGAGGGAAGTTCTCCGGAGAAATAATTATTGTTGAGTTCAATGATGCTTACCTTGGGGAGGTTAAAAATCCCGGAAGGAATTGTTCGGTTAAGTAAGTTCTTCTTGATTCTGATTTTTGTGAGGGACTTGCATTGACCGAGCTCATCGGGAATGGGTCCGACGAAGGAATTTTCCATCAGGATCAGCGTCCTCAACCTCCCTCCTTTGCACAAATCACGCGGGATCAGTCCCGTCAGATTGTTGTCGGACATCCAAATCCAGAAGCTTTCCATTTCGGCCGAGATTCTTCGGAAGAAAAAAAGTGAAGTTGTTTTCCCACACATGAAGAACCTCCAGGTTCGGAAGATCGCCGATGAACTCCGGGATTCTACCGTAGAAATTGTTCTTGGACAAATGGAGCAGCGTGAGATTCTTCAACTCCAATAAACTCTCCGGTATCTCTCCGGTGAGCTTATTGACAGAGATCCAGGGACATCAGGCTCACCAAACCAGAAAGCTCAGAAGGTATCTGACCAGTCAAACGATTAAACTGTAGAAACAACGAGTGCAAATGCTTCAATCGCTCAGACTCTTGGGAATCTCGCCAGTGAGATTACAGCCTCCCAAGTCAAGAACTCGGAGCGAACTTAATCCCCAGCTCCGTGGGATTCCGCCGTCGTAATTGTTATCATACCCAGCGTACAAGGCTTGCAGATTCTTTAACCGAGCCAAGCTCGCCGGAATCTTTCCGGTGAGGCTATTCTCATTCAGGCCTAAATACTCCAAATTCTGAATCTCCGAGTAATTCTCCGGAATATGTCCCGAGAAGTAGTTACCGCCGAGATGGAGATGCTTGAGATTCTTAAGCTTGATAATCTCCATAGGCAATGAACCAGAGAAGTATTGTTGTAGATATCGAGAACTTCAAGATTGGTCATTCCAAGCGTGATTTCTCCGGGGAATCTTCCGCGGAAGATGTTGCCAGAGATGTTGAAGATCCTTAGAGTCGTGAGGTTGGCTATCTCCGGGGGAAGCTTCCCGGTGAGATTGTCAGAGGAGATTGTGAGGTTGACGAGGCTGTTCAGAAGCCCAATCTCCGGTGGCAAGTAACCGAAGAGAGGGAGATTTGTAACGTTGAGAGCGGTGACTCGTGACTCGTCATCACATGTAACTCCAGAGAAAGAACAGTGTGAGGACGAAGGAACCCAGTCGTCGAGGCCAAAACCTTTGGGTCCGATCATGGCGGTCTTGAGCTTCAACAATACGTCGAGTTCACTCATGTGCCCGTGGCATACAGAGAACAAAAAGGGAATAAAGGAAAAATAGAGAAGAGTTCGACAGAAAGATGAAATCATCATCTGTGTAACTCGCTGCTTTCTTCCTATATGAAAATCTTCAGCCTGGATAGTTGATGTGTAGGTTAATATTTGCTTTCTTGTTTTTCCACTCTGTTATATGTGTGTGCTGACTGTAAAAATAGATTTGTGCTGTGAGAGTGTGACTGTAATTATACTTTTGTATACTTGTACGTGAATAGTCCAGCTAGATATTAGCTCAATTGCAAATAAAAAGGTGCTGGTGAGGATATATATATATATATATATATATATATATATATTAGGATCGAAGATCTGCAGTACTTATGCGGTATGGGAACTGGCCTAAGTGAAGTTTTTTTTTTTTTTTGCCCCACTATGTTATTGTTTTACGCTAAATTTGATAAAAATATTATTCAATTTTAAACTGCGAAATATTTGATTGTTTGGTTCTAGTGACCACATGTATACGCCACTTTTTGTTGCGTTTGACAGATATAAACGAAATTCTTATGGTGTATTTTCGGTTGAATTTTTATTTTTTCTTAAAAGTCAATAAACTCACCATCAACTCAATTTTTGTTTTTTCTCAAATTTTTTGTCTTTTCTGAAAAGTCAGCCAAATCACTATTAAACTTACAATTTAATCAAATAAATACAACATCTATAATTCCAATATCAAAATTTTCAATTCAAATCTTTGTTTCAAACGCAAGCTTAGACTTGATTTTTAATGTAAACATAATAGAAGAAAATTTATTTCATTGTCGTAAAATCAAAAGTTTAAACCTCAAAATGAAAATTTCCCGAAACCTATGAGAGTCATTTATATATCCTTCTTTTTTTTTTTTTTTTTTTTTTTTCATTGCAAGCTTGGGGTTTTTTTTTTTTTTTTAATTCGGAAACTGGGATTTGTGGGGGAGAGAGAGAGGGACGGAGGGACGGGGGAGAGAGAGAAAGACAGCCTCTGGCATCAGACCGGTGGGTGATGGTGGTGGTGTCAGATCTTTTGGTGGGGGGGGGGGGGGGGGGCGGCCAAGAAGGGGAGGGGAGGGGAGAGAGTGAGAGAGGGCTGGGTTTGAGTTCAGCTCTCTCTCTTCTCTTTTTTTATCTTTTGAAAAAAAAATTTTAATGTTATTAATATAATAAGGATTTTTTAAAAGTATTTTCTTTCAAAAAGCACAAAACTGCTTCTTACGTGACCATTCCATGAGTTTTTTGACGGAATCAGATGAAAAGAACTATCATTGCTAATGTTTAGAGATTTTAAGGTTATCTTGATCAAAATTTAAAAAATAGAAATCAAATTATCATCTCTTCAATAGTTTATGGACTATCTATGTTAATTATTCAAAAAGAAAAATAAAATGACAGTTTAAAGAAATAAAATCTCAAGGAATTATATTATTTGGGAGTTTTCTAAAAATTATGGCCTTCAAAAACAAAAAATAATCGGTAGTTTAAAGAAGAAAAAAAGTCTCATCAAATATATAATTGTGAATTATTTAGTTTTTAAAATATCATAAAAACTTAAGTAAAACTTATTTTTTAAGAAACATTTGAGGCCTCTCAAAAAAGGAGGCCTTAAATAATTACTTAACCTCTTTAGAGATTAGCCAGTAATCTAATAAAATTATATATAAAATTATTATTAGACTACATGACTCAATAGTCAAGTTTAATAGACTTGCAATTGACAATTTTTTATAATTTCAATCCGTTAAATTCTACACTTGAGTCAATGTTCGGCAGGAATCCTATATAAATGTCCAATAAAGAAGCAACCGTGTCATTCAGCAAAAAGAAACTGTACTGTATTGTTGACTTATCTGTCGTTTCTTGGAAACAAAATATAACATTAGCCTATGAATAGTTAATGTGTCAAAGTCGACGAAATTACACGCAAGAAATTGAAGACTTGTTGAAGCTAAGTGAATGATCATATGAAAGTTTGTCGGAAATCACTTGGAAGAATCTCCAATGAATCTATGAAGAGCTCGACGGCTAAATTAGATAGGAACAAATTAGACCATCACCAATGTTTAAATTCTGCCAAATGCTAATGTTATAGTTGGTATAAAAAAAAAGGTGAAAAATAACATATTTAATATTTATATTCTAATTATACTGCTATTGTTAATATTTATGTCTTATATTATAATATTAAGCTTTAAAATTGGTAAAAGAAAAGATTTTGTATTTAAAATAATTAAAAATGACAAACTGTAATAATTAGATAAAAAAGTTGATCCAGTTATCAAAAGAAATCAACTAAGTTTTAATATTGGTTATACTTGGTAGAAAATTTACCATCAAGTTTAACATATACATATTTAACATTAAACATAACATTATATTAAAGAATACTTTTTTCATCAAAATCTTAAAATTTAGGTACTATTACATATATCAATTTAAGAAAAAATATTTAAATAATATAAATTTAAATATCATTACATCATTGTGTCTATATTAAAAAAAGTACTTAAACAGGCATAATTGTAAAAAAGAATCAAACAATAGTGGTCAGGTCATTGACAATAAAAAAACCACGACGAACATCGACAGCCACAATAGATACTATATTCATCATTTTTTTTTTCAAAAAGAAATTTGTTACAAGAAGGTAATAATATGGTTCTAAGCAAGATATTTTGAACAGAGGTCCAAAAAGTAGGAAAAAGAAATTTGTTACAAGAAGGTAATATCGTTCTAAGCAAGATATTTTGAACAGAGGTCCAAAAAGTAGGGAAAAGATAGTTTAATGTTCGCATTCGGTAAGTAAAAGTACGACCGCAATTACAAGAACCGATGAACATGTAAATATCTCCTGGACTGGGTCAAGGACTGCAATGGGTAGGCTGATTCCAATTATGACAAATTTTAGAATGCAAAAAATTACCCCAAAAACATTAAATGCAATTGTCTATAAGCAGAAAAACAGAAAGTACAAAACATAAAATGGGCAAAAGTTATCATGTGCAAGACAGAAAGGTTGGTACAATGATTCACAATATTAAAAGACCTGTAGTGGGTAGAAATTCAGCACTATCTCCACTAATAGGAATCTGACTTCTAGATTTATAGCACCAAGAAAGACACTAAAACACCATCATAATATAAATTAAAAAAAAAAAGAGAGAGGATTCAGATATTAAAATATATATTTATTTATATAATATATATTACGATCAGAAATCTACAGTATTACACTCTCTTTACGGCCATTTGAACGATTTTCGCGCTAGTACGTCGATTGTTTTAAGCTCAACTTTATTGTTACATTTTATTCAATTTCAAGACATCAAAAGGAGAAAAGTATGATTGATTTGTTTGGTTCTAACTTCTAAGAGACGACAAAAAGTGGGGGGAAATATGCATGTATGAACACAATGGTGTTCCACATTTAAGATTATTTGCTTGGCATAACCTAAAATCAACAAGGAAAAAAGCTTCACTATTTTTAGAATGTATATTGTTGATGCTGAAAATCTCCGGCACAACACTCAATGTGATCGCTTGGTTAGATCGATCTTGCATAGTCACTTTACGACTGGTCACCTACAAAAGGAAAGTACCTTAAAGTGATGAGGACACCGATGGGGTGTCTGTCACGGGCACTCTGATACTTAAGTCAGTGATGGTACTGATGAGCAAGCATAGAGATAGAGTTTCGGCAAGGAAAGTTGTCCATACCTGAGTTAGTGTGCTGATCCTCTATTTATAGACGTTTCCCGCGGACTCGGGCATTCGGGTGACCCAATCAGGTCGACCCCCTAGTATTCCCGGCGGGTAGATAGGCTTCAGGCATGTAGGCGCCGTGTGTCCAATAGGCCAGTACCACGTGTCCGTGGTTTGGCTTTAGGGGATGCTAGGGTGGGCTAATGCCGCCATTCATGGGCGTAGCCCCAGTCTGAGCAGGTGGCGGAAGCTGGCGATGGGATAGGCTCAACTACAGGCTACACGTTAGGTGTCAGTCGGCTAATTGACTGTTGTGACAGGGCATCGCCGTTAGCACGTGCAGGGTAGTGTAGCATGAATAACAGGGGACCTACCCGGTGACCTCAGGAGTTACGAGGGATGACCTGTCCAGTTCAACAACACCTACTCCGGCGACTACCTGCCCCGGGTACTTGGCAAATGTCGATGATATGATAAACTTGGGTTGGATAACGAAGTTTCCCGGGAAGAATCTTACATAGTCGGATTGAGTTGGGTCAGTGGTGATCGATTTGCCCCCGGAAAGGGGATTTTGTGGTCGAATCAAATTACGCCATCAACATATATATAGATAAACAATTTTTAATAGGATAAAATGATAAAAGTGTAAACTTTTTTAAAAGTGAATTGCAAAAAATTAAAATAAAAGTTTATTGAAATATCATTAGTGGCTCCGTCCATAAAACGGAATGACACCATTAATTTTTTTAGAAAAAAAATTATAAAATTTAAACCTCAAACTGAAATTCCCGAACCCTACATGTAAGATAAGAGAGTCATTCATCTCCTCTTCTTTACCGTTATGAAAAACACAACTTTGAAAAGTAATTCTACAGATAATTTGGAATACGTTTCCTTTCGTTGGTTAATAATATCTATTAACGTTATGAATGCTAGCTTTCCGACCAAAAAAAATAAAAAGAAAATAACTAATTATTCATGTTGCGTGTCATCTACGGTTAACTTTGGTAGGCTCGAAGTGCCGAAACACTTGACTATTTAATTTATAATTGCAATTACCTTGAATGGGCATATCAATGCCTTCTTTTTTTTTTTTTGCGAGACCCACAATGTTAGGCGGAAATCATACACAAATGTCCTCCAAGAAGCAACGGTATCTTTCAACAAAAAGAAGCTTTATCTCAGAGGGGGGGGGGGGGGGGGGGAGAACACTTTATCTTGATTCTAAACTTGCCTTTTCATAAAAACAAAATCTAACTGTAGCCTAGAATTGACAAGAATAAATCATCTAAATGTCAATTCGATTGAACAGATATATCGCGCGTAAACATTATTTTTCTCAAATGGGATGAAACACAAATTATCGAAGGCTTGTTGACCGTAAAGCTAAATTGAATGATCATATAAAAAAGTTAATGGGAAATCACGTGGAGAATCTCCAAATAGAGTATTACTCTGATTCAACAAAAGATATTGTGGAAAGCTCGCAAATTATAATATATAAGGCTAAAGATATGAACTCACAACACATTTAAACCACGTTCAATCATAATGATACAACAATATGTAGTCTAATTCGCGCTCAAACTTCTCTTTTCACATTTACAAAGAGCAAAAAGCAGCAAGATTACAATTAAATAAGGTGAAAAAAGAATTAAACGACATAGATAAGATATTCTTCTATAATAAGCAGGACATTTGATGAATTGAGGCCCATAGAAAATAGCGAAAGATTTTGAAGCTCCCACGTTCAATAAGCAAAAGTATGACCATGTTTATTTCCTGGCTTAGATTATGGATCTTATTTAAGTATGCTGATTCCACTTTGTCACAATATAGAATGCAAACAATTTTCAGCAAAAAACATTAACGTAATTTTCTTTCAGCAAAATAGAAAAAAAGGAAAGAAAGAAAAACTAAACTAAACATAAAATTCAAAAGTTACGTGCTCTACCAGAAAGGTTGGCACAATAGTTCACATTAAAGATTGTAGATTGTAGCCATGTAAATACTTGTTGGACTTTTGCTTAGGGGTTGTTTGGGATGAAATTAGAGACGGAGTATTGGCAATTGGTTTGAAAACATGTATTTAATTAAAAGTAAGTTGAAAATGAACTCTGATATATAAAATAGTATAAATTAGAATGCGCTTGGAAAAAAATACAATATTATGGATATTGTTCTATTAATTTAAAATTTTTTTTGTGCGATTAGGAAAAAATATATTTATTTCGAATTAAAATAAGAAAGTTATGGGTTTTTGAAGTTTTAAAATTTGAGTTTTTTGAAAATGTAAGAAAAAAAAAATGAGATGTAGATTTGAAAGTTTTGGAATTGAGTAGTCAAACTCTGTTAAAAAAATGACCTCATATTTTCTCTAATTAGACTGCTCATAGTAGTATAAAGGACAAGCGAGAAAGAGAGAGTGATCCAATAATAAAAAGCTATATGCTAACCTAACTAATTACACATTATATAATATACAAAATCCATCTTCATTAATTCAGTATAAATGATATGGAATTTAAAATTTATAAGTAATCTGCACTTGTTTTTCTTAAAAGAAAAGATAAATTTGAGCAAAAACTTTGTTAAAAAATCTCATTAATTGTGTTAAAAACGCTTGTAATATTATGTCAAGTTATTAATTTAAACGATTATATATTAATTGACACGAATAATAAACGGAACGTGTTTGTATAGAAACTTTCAAACAGTTTAATAAAATGAAACATATTTAGATTGATGCGATTAATCCCTTTTATTGTTGTTACTCAAGGAAAGTGTTGAAACTATAAAAACGACTCTTTCCTTTTTTTTTTTTTTTTTTTTTGACTCTGCGGGACGAAAGCATTGAAAAATGATCTTTCAAATTAGTAGAAATAAAATGAAAACTTTCTTTATGTTGAAGCCTGATTTATTATAAGAAAGATGAATTCTTTATGAAAAAATGTAACTTCAAAATTTATAATATTAATTCTCCTTCTAAATAGAGAATTAAATTGTAAATTTTACCATTACTAATTTTTTAATTGATGACGAGAAAATATAAATATAATGTTATTCTCATTTTTTATTTTAATTGAGATTTTGTGAAAATATTATGTGTAAAAATTCATTATATGTATAATGAATTAATAATCATGATTTTGTGAATTAAAAAAGTGAATTTTATGCCATGTCAAGATTTACCTACTAAATAAAATTTAGCAATCCTACTACAATCTCAAAATAAAATAAAATAAAATAAAGGTTCAGGGAGTGCCCATGCACCCCCTACACAGTGGGTAATTACCCATTGGGCAAGGCAGTGGACTGAAGCCCACTGTTAAAAAAAAAAAAAAAAAGAAAGAAATTAAGGGAAGGGGTGCCGTGTGCCCCTCCCCTTGCTCAGTGGGCCACTAGCAGGCAGCCAGCTTTCTGCCTGCCTGCTGCCAATAAACTGGCATTGATCAAGAAAAAAAATTTCAAAAAATAGGTTGTACAAGAGGGGGGTTCTTGAAAATTCAAAATCCAACCCCTAAACAAGCAAAACAAAAATGAAAAGACAAAAAAGAAAGAATGATTACAATGTAAGATGATTGATTACTTGAATGACTACTCACTAAAACTACTTAGAAATATATGAAAAACCACAAAAATAACCTCCCAGCTTATCCTCTTTAGCTGAGCATGTTTTTGGAGAGATTCAAATCCAAAAAAAAAATTCAATTTTTAACCCATATTAAGGCTTGGTTATAAAGTGGGTTTGAGGTAAATAAAAAACCACTCTTTTCTCTTAAAAAAAAAAAAAAAACCATACAAGCAAAGAAAAGTTTCCATTCTTCCTCCCTTCATTGTGGACTAAATTTGTAGCTAAGGGAAGCCAAACAATATTCTTTATTTCCTTTCATCCACTCCCAAGATCATTTTTTAACAAGGAAGAAGAGTCATATCAAGTGCTTTCCAAGGTAAAAACCTATATTTTTTCACTTATTTCCTAGAAAAAAAAATGATGTTTTAAAAATTATTTTAAAGTGATGTTTTAGTTCCATTCTAGCCCCTACCTCAAGGATCCAAGAGTGGTTCAAAGCCTTTAAGAGGAGCTAAGAACCCACTATTTTTCTAAGAGGTTCATGACTTGTAAACTAGTGGTTTACCAAGCTCTTGATAGCTTTTCTTTCAAAATGTGTTCTTACAAATATGAAAATCTTGCCATGATTTAAAATGACTAGAAAACATGATTTGTGTATGGAATATAATGAAAAATATGTTTATGTGATTTTTATAGTTATATGATATGAAATGAGTATTGATGTATGAGAATAGGAGATTATGGCATATTGATATGTTATGTCCTCTAGTTTATGGAAGCATAAATGATGAGGAAAAATATTTTGAAATCACAAATAGGCTAGAATAAGAATTAATGACCATAAAGTACTAAAAATAACATTTTGGCATAAATGTTAATAAATTAGAAAATGGTATTTTTAGTGGGATTTTCATACTCATGTAGAAGGATAGAATATTACTCTTGACATAAGCAATAAGAAGAGCTCAAGTTTGGTCAGAAATAAAAATATCAAAAATGATGATTTTGCCCTTAAGTGGTAAAATCGTAATTTCACCAGCCTAGAGGCATTATTTGAATGCAAAAATTTTTAGTCTTGATTAGAGACTTAAAATAGACGTTGTGTCAAATTTTGGTGATAAATGGATAAGCAATGACCAAAACGCCATTTTGGGGTCAAAACTTAAGTATAGAAAAATTTAGGGTCAAAACCGTAAATGGTAAAAATTTTTTTTTTTTTTAAATGAGTCTTGATCCTGTGAGAACACTTTATAAGGATGTTAAGTATAAAAAATATTAACCCAAGGGGTATTGGGAACTACTTGGGGCTAAATAAGGACTAAAATACAAAAAAAAAAAAAATTAATAAATAACGAGTCAAATTATAAAATCTGCTTAAATTATAATTAGACAGCATCTTTGTCACCCTTAAAACAATATATTAAGCTAAATAAATACAAGAAATAATATAGTTTATATTATAGTCAAATGTACGACCTTAAAAGACATAAAGGAGCTTAAATGTAATACTTTTATTTGATTATGTTTAGAAATGTAATAAGCTACGAAAGCCATTTTGAGAGCTTAGGACTACTGTAAATATTATTCTAAGGCTCTAGGATTTATTTTTAAAAGTCATATAATATGTCTAGATTAAAAAGGGTATGTCTAGTGGTAAAATTGTAATTTTACCAAACTAAGGGGTAAAATGGTAATTTGATGGGGAGAACATTTTGGGCTATAGGTAGAAGTTTTGTGGACCTATAAAAATGTAAGAGAGATTACTAAAAGCTAAGGTCAAAAGATTTAATAAGTTTAAACTTAAAAATACTTGAAGCACCAAAATAAGGGCAAATTGGTAAATTAGTATATGAGGATTTCAATGACGAGAAATGAACCCGCCACTAGGCTTGCTGAGATGTCATGTAATTGTTGACTAAAACTTGATAAAGACAACAAAGTGTAATGGGCATTAATGGGTCCAGAACAATAATAAGACAAAAATACTCTTTGGAAATAATTTAAGCCAATTACAAGTAAATGGGTCGCAATATACCCAATAAACCAACAACCCACAAAGATAGCTCAATATAATATTGGAAGACTATGGTTATCCATAGTCACCTAATGGACCCAAATATGAATAAAGTGAAATTAAGTAAAATAATGGATAAGGAATAAGTATTAAATAATTAACTCACTAATGTGTTAATAAATAATTAATTTAAAAGTAAAAATTAATTAAGAAATTAATTAAGAAATCAAGTTGTGATAATCATCTAATTAATAATTAAGGATGTTATTCTTTAAGGTTAAAACAAATTTAGAGACAAATTAATTATTAAATTGAAATTAATTATTATATTAAGAAATGAGCCTATAAACTTATATCTCAAGACTCCCTCTTTAATGTATACGACAACTGGTAGTTTAGTTCTATAGCCTCTTGCTTAAATGGATTGAGTAATTAGTTAGGTATCCTGTCGAAGCCATTTTTATTTTTTCTTACCGTAAATAGGAGTTAGAAGAGTCTAAATGCCCGTTTGTTAGAGTTTTTGTTTTCGTTTTTAACCAATAGAAGATGAGAAAAAAATGCTGTAACTTCTCAATAAGGTTTGTAATAAAAAAACATATATACGAGGTAAAAATGATTTTTAAGTTTCTAATAATAATAAAAATAGTAAAATGATATTTGTATTGTCTCATTTGAACTTAATTATAAGTTCTAAAAGAGCTTTTACTATAAGCTATAGTTTTTTGTTTTGATAGAAAGTTATTCTGACAAATCATCCAAACAAAAACTTATTTCTAACTTAAAAAACTAAAAATAACTTTTAGAAAACTCTGTCAAACATGTATTAATTTTTGGCTTTTTAATGGCTAGACATGAGCCATAGAATAATTTCATTAATTAGCATCACACAGCTGACATGCTTAATAGTTAAAACTTTCACGAGTTGCCTTATAAACACACCCAGACAGCAAATATAGGCATAATTATTATATTTGCATCGGGCAATCTTTCACTTATTTAGAAATCTACTAGCTCACTAGCTATATGAATAACTGAAATAAGAATGCTGTCACACAATTGAATTCAACAAGAAAATTAAACGATGGGCTAGAGAAATTAATTAATGATAAACCACAGGGACACAAGGGAAAGGCTGTTCCTTCACCCAAAAAAAAAAAAGTTCACTATGAATGAGAGCTTTTTGTTGAGAAATTAAAAAACCAATAATCTCATTACTTTCTGATTTAAATTAAAAATTCAACGGAATATTAGAATCATTTCCCCTCTTTGTGTAATCAAATGACATGCAAACCAATCCAATATCAAGTAAAGCAAACACAAAATAAATAAAAGAAATCAATAAATTAAATCAAAACACCAAAATTTTACGTAGAAAACCCTCCAATGTGAAAGAAAAAACCACGGGTTATAAGCCACACAAAAACTTTCACTAATATAATTAAAGGGTACATCAAGTTCTTCTCTAACAAAAACTCTAGAGGTCAGCAATCATCAACACTCACCTAAAAGGTGGATTTGAACAAATAACAACAAAATCAAAATGTTGGTCTCACCAAAATACTAGCAATAAAAGAGAGGAATTGATGGAAGGTAGTAGCCTAGCTAGATCGCCGCCTATAATACTCCGGAAATTTGAGAAGATTAACGATTGGATCCATCGATCTTCACACAAGAAACACCCACAAAACCTTATTTTCTTTTTCCTTATCTCTTTATCTCACTTCTTTTTACGTCTTGGTCTCCGCGCACATAAAACTACTACTAAACACTTATTTTCTTTCCTTATTACTTGTCTTTTCACTTTCCTGTTCCATAATTCCCAAATAAATTTATAAATTTGCTCTATTATTCAAGGTGAGATTTTTTTTTCCTCGGTTTATATTGGATTTCTTCTCAACTTTGTCTTGATTGTTAATTCGTTCTTCTTCAATCTCTCGTGATCTTGTTCCCGTTTTAGGTTTGTCTATTTTTTTCTCGCTTATTATTCTGATTCTTTTCTTTTCTTTTTTTAATTTAATTGTGGTTTTTCTATTTATCTTAATGTGGAATTTGCGAGTCATAGTGCTACTACTTTTATGGATTTTTTTTTGTTTGTTCGTATGTATTTATGATAATATGCTAATTTGGGTTAGAAATCAGAAACATCTCGCTAGAAATTAGTGATTTTTAGTTTTTATTATGTATTTTAGCAGAAAAAAATTAGAAATAGCCTCGCTTAATATTCTTGATTTAAATACATTTTTTTTTCAATTTAGTTTGTGATAAACTTAGACATGCCTTTTTCTGTGAAGAATTTCAGGCTGTAATAGTGTTGGTGTCATATATTGAAGGAATTTGAGCTCAACACTTACTTTTCTTTCTTCCCTTTATAATATTTTTTTACCCCCTTTCTATTTCAATGTCTAATTTATGTATTCTAGTTTTATTTCAAATAGTTAAGTTGGAAAACAAAAATGAGGGAATAATTTTTTATGGTTAATTTGGGTCATTTGGATAGAACAGAAAGGAAGGATTTTCGAGGAGATAAAACATTGATACTAGTCTTTTTTAATACACTCTCCTTTAGAACTTCTTGTTGTAAAAGTGTTACTTTTATTGTAACTTTTTCAATAATAAAATTTTGTTTCTTCTTAAAATAACCAGAATAATAATAGTTATAATGATAATAATTCGTTTTCTGGATTTGAATATTTTTATAGTTTACTAGATTTATATATAGTATAATTTATGAAGTCTTAAAATTTTATTTTCAGGTCTGAATTACTATTTTCATGGAGAAGTTAACAATTGATACATTTTTTAAAAGGAAAAAATGTTCAAGACCAACAATTTGGAGAAGATGTTCAATCATCTTAACCAACAATCTCATCCTCCCAACTCACGTGGAGGTAGGTTCCCCCATACCCGCAACCTCTACACGAACAATAAGCTTTTCTTTAGTCAAAGTCTTGGTCATCATTTCCGAGCCATTATCGTCGGAATGGCCTTACTTAAGTTGCAGCGATTTCATCTCCAGGCCATCTCGAATCAATGATACCTCGCATCTACATGCTTAAATCGTGAGCGAAAAGAGCAGTTCAGATCCGAACTGGGTTACAAAATATGAATAAAAATCAGAAAGAAAAGTACTTGACTGTCTAACTAATTATAAAAGAAAACATGCCGATGGAGATTGTTTGAATGCATGCACCTTGTAACTTTACATCTCTGTCAAAATCAATTTGTCTACATGTCACACCGAAAGCATCAAGAAGCTTATGAACCAATCACTACAGAAACAGTTCACAACATTCATATGTTAAAGACAGAACGGAGCATATATAAAAAGCAATACAAATCCTTTTTCTGCAAAAATTAAGTTGTCATGAACTTAGGAAGTGAAGAGAGCTCCGACGAGTGTGAAGCTCCGGCGCAATCATGTGCTTCGATGATTGAACTTTGTTCGCATTGTAGCTGGGCTCCGTTGTCATTCTAACTAAAGTAAGAGCTTGTTCCTGCTCACATGTAATTGCATCAAAACTAAGTACACCTGCCTGGTAGTAAACCATTCACTTTCTGGTAGTAAACTAAGAGATGCCTGGTAATGATGTTATCAAGAGAGGCTACTGTTGTCTCTACTAATCTGAAGTCAAACATGATTACTTTGGGGAAAATGGAATGACTGAAATTTCTTGTTGTAAATTGAAAATAAAAACAAAAATAAAATATCAAGAGAATGGAAGGAGTTCTTACCATCTATTTTGGAGGAATATGTAAAACTTGGAGGACGTACGTTCTATCTCCTTCACGCAAAGCACGAACGACCTCTTCTCTGGAATTCTTGGACTATCTGTTACATACCAACTCAAATCAAAGGGGAAACAAGATCTGATGCAAAGTTTGACTCCAATTACTACAATGAAACATGTTTAAGATATAAAACAGTCGAAATTTTTGGAAGTTTGAACTCTCTGTTTCTAGTTTTTGCTCTGCTCTATTTTATTCATTTATTTTTGAAAAATAAAATGAACTTAAGAGCCTATCAGACTGACTTTGTATAATGACATTTGTTTCTGTAATGTTAATGTTCAATGAAGGGAAATAACATGAACTAAAGTAGTTCATTGAGAAAAAAGTTGTGGAAACAAACAAATTCAATGAAAATGATGTGAACCATTTCAGACTTCATTGAACAAATCCTGTGGTGCGATAATTGGATCATCCTCCCAAATCTTTCGAACGGTCGAATTAATATCACCCTCCCAAAGCAGTTTTCTGGGAATATATTCATATTCAATGTCATCCATATCCCATTCTCTTCGCCATTCATTGATGGTGTATATATTCACTATTTCTGTAATTATCTGATTTAGCTTTTGGGCGGTTATAGTTCCACGGTAGAAACTCTGCATCTCAGGGCATCTACTCAATATTAGTTTCTCCAAGAGTGGTAATCTGACTGCAGTATTTTCAGAGTAGAATCTCTGGAGTCGCTGTAAGTCATGAAGTGCTAAAATCCTCGACCGGCTGAAAACAATCTCATCCTCTGCTTCCCCTTGCTTGCTTGCTCTTATTTCTCTCATGTGTTTACAATTCAGGATGTGATTATTCTTGTAAGCTGAACTAGACTTTTAGCAGTTGAGGAAGCTAACAAATATGTCATTCCATGGCGTTCGGATACTGACAGATCCTTCAACTTTCTGAAAGCCTCTTAAGAATGGCACTATCCTCTTTAACCTTTCACAGTCGTCAATACCAAGGACTTCTACATTTTGGAAGGCCTTGCTTTGCTTGATGTTTTCTGGATTCTCAAACAGATGCTTCAGCTTATGAAGATCCCCTAACCACAGAATGGCACTGTTGAAGATTGAGGATGCCATATCTCTTCAGCAATTTAAGCTCAGGACACAAAACCTACAAGTGGATTACTTTTTTGAGCAAAACAAGCACAATTACAACGACAAATTTAATAAACAGTGTTTAATTTCAGTGATAATAGATATATTCATATAGTCACCTATGAATAGTTCTTGAAGAGGTACAAGGCTTCTACCTACAGCGAAAGATAATAGATGCTTTAGACTATTGCATCTGTACACATCGAGGCTTGTTAAGTTCTGCAAATGAAATGTTGTTGAAAGTTGGTCCGAGCTCAAGTGTTTGAATTGAATTTCGAATAAATTCAAGACCTCCAAGCGAGGAAAAGTAACCTGAAAATGCAGTTCCACTTTAAAAAGCCGACAAATATACGTGCTGAAATTCTCTCAATGTCAACAATTCATTAGAAACTGTAATATTCGAAAAATCAGTCCCGAGAAGTAAAATAGTTATATTCAAAACATAATTGGTGCCCCAAAATGATAAAAGCAAGTTCAGAAAGAAAACTTTGTATGACTTTACATTTTCGCTAAGTAAAGGCACGGGAGAATCTGATGATGAAGCATCTGCCATAACCATCTTAGGGTGATAGAATTAAACAAACTCGAGTAAATCACTCAGAGTTAAGGAAAGGTAGGATTGTAAATTCCGTAAATTAAGAAACTAATATCTTAGGAAGAGCCATGAATAAGGATACGTTGGGAAAAGAATGATGGTCAGAATTGTAATTTAGAGTCATAAGTATTATAATATTGTCTTTTTTTTTTTAATTGTAATTTTAAGTCCTTACATGGTAACAAATAAGGACTTTGTAACGGGTACATAGTGCTATTAGTGGTGATGCACATCAAATTTTTTTTTTGCCGCCGTTTGGATCCTGCAAATTCTATTTGTCGTTCAAGTTTAAGAGCAGCACCATTGATGAGCTTTATTTATTTTTTATATGATAAAGTATCTAAATGACACATATTTAAAGATTATTGCACTAATATAAAACAAAAAAAAAATTTAACATTAGACTAACATGACACAGAATTAAACTTAAGTTAACTAAAATTATTTGTGTCATGTTAGTAAAAAATGATGTATTTGTATCATGTTGGCAATAAATGAAAAAAAAAGGTAATTATTTAGATAGTTTTCTATTTTTTTTACATAGATCTATTGGCCTCAAGTGTAAATTTAGAGAAATTATAGTAAATTACAATTTTATGGTAAAAAACAATGTTAAAAAATAGTTGAATTAAGTAGTAAATGGATCAGATAAATAGTAAATTTTTTAGGTGAACAGTGTAAATAACACATTTATGAAAGAAAAACAAATTATTTACTTGATAAATTTATTATTTACCAATATTTACTCAATATTTATGAAACCAACTATTCACCTTAACACATTTTTTTTTCCCCGTAGAAGTGCTGTATACTTCTTTCCCTATAGTAATATTGTGTTTATGGGAATTAAAACAAATGACTCTTTTTGAATAATTTCTTTTCCAACTTCATACTATTCCGACATTTAAACTTCTTTGTCATTCAAAAGTACCCCTCAAAAGTTAATTTAATATGTTTTACGTAAATTTTCCCAATTTATTTAAAAAAAAACCTCGTAAGATATCACAGATGTCTTCGGAACTAATAGCAATCACCAAGAGGGCTGATTGTGATAATTAAAAAAAAAAAAAAAATCGTTCAAGAACTCATTTATTAGGGTGACGTGAATGTAATTTTTTTAGTTACATAAATACAATATAGTTCGAAGTTAGATGTCATATTAGTTGTTTTTCAACAACAAAATACATACATACATACATATATATATATATATATATATATTGTTCAAGAAGTGGTGAATTGAAAGTTGTCATTTTGGGAGGTTGTCCTATTGAGTTATGCATCTTATGTCTATTTGGACACTGGATCAAATTGAGTAGTGTGGATTTAAAATTTATCTTTTTTTAGCATAAATCGGAATTAATTTTTTAGATTATGTGTCTTTGTAATTGTTTTTATAAGTTTTCATTAAGCCACTATCTAATATAGTGGAACATCGAAATTAGTAATAGTTTGAGAAATATATTCTCGTCTCTTTCAATGCACAGACGCCATTAATTGAAAATATTAAAAAAAAAAAAAAACAGAAACCTTTTTTTAATTAGCCGGTTGCTCACAGGTAAATTTTTCCATACCCTCATTGCCCTTACAAGCCCTTAAACAATCTAGACCGTTGGTTCGTTTTGTTGTTGTTAAATATTCCATGTCACCTAATCTAACATAACACTTAACATTTCGTGCGGAAAATTTCCGATTAATGCTATTCGGCTCCGTATGGGAGCAGCTCCGGAGAACTCCGTATTCTTTAAAGAGCTCCACGTGTGCAAAGCAAGCAATTGATAATGTGAAAAGAGCTGTTTCACTTTCAGTGAATATACACAGATGGACCCAAATTTGAAAAAAAAAAAAATATATATATATATATGCAATTGCTTGCTTCTGTATACGTGGAGCATCCTAAATGATGCGGAGTTTACTTTAAAGAGCTCCACGTATGGAAAGCAAGTCAAAAGAGGTTGTTTCACTTTCAATGAATATGCAAAGATGGGACCCACTTTTTTGAAATATATATATATATATATATATATATATATATATATGCAATTGCTTGCTTCAGTATACGTGGAGCGTCCTAAATGATGCGGAGTTCTCCGGAACCACTCAGATACAGAGCTGTGTAGCATTCCTCCAAATTTCCCCCATTTTGAAAGAGGGGGTTAGCAGAAGTTTCTTAGTGGACTTGAAAAAAAAAAAAAACAAAAAAAGAAAAGAAAAAAGTATTTACGTAAAACGATTATTTTTGAGCTCTTCTTTTAAAATATGTCTACAAAGCAACTTATTTACAATTTTAAACGGATTTTGAATTTCAATAATTTTCCTTTCCACATTTGCCCTTCCACAATTTGCTCTGCCCTTCCACAATCTGTGTTTGCAAATCAAATTTTTTTTTAAAAAATATTTAATTACTGAATTAAATGCAAAGTTTCATTTTCAAATTTTGATTTATTGGCATTTTTGTAGGCAAAAAAATTTAATCCCTTATTTTATGAATGCATGACTTATGGAATTTTTTTTGGAAGTTCGGTTTCTAAATTGATTATATATTTTTAGTTATTTTGCTCTATTTTTAAGGGAAGAATATTTTTGTTTTAATGTTATTTACCTTTTTGGCAACTTTGTTCTTTTTTTTTTTTTAACGAACAAATGCTTTTTTTTTTAAACTTGTTGTGTTGTTTTGTTTAATTACATTAAATTAGTTTTTAAGATTTTTTTTTCATTTAATTCATTAAAACCAGGTTCTTTATTCCTGGGGTTTAATCACGTACTCATCCTACCGAACATTTCTTTGAACATCTTGGACAGGTTATTGCTTAGGCCATTCGTCATCAGTTTCCAACAATCATTTGTCTTTTTGTTTCCTGTATATTTTGTACGTGTTTTTGTATTTTCCTGTAAATGTAAAAACTAGTTAGAAACCATTTATTGAATATAACACTTTATAAAAATGTAAAACTTGATTAGAAATCATAGAAACTTAGCCATTATAGAAATGAACCGATCCTAAATGACCAAATATAATGTCCTCAATATCAAATGGAAACAAACATAAAACATTTGTCTACATTGTAATTACCATGTACAAAATTATCTTCAATTCTATTTATTGGAAACCAATCAATAATTACAATATATATATATATATATATATATATAATTTCAAGTCCAAAAACACCGGTCAACATATTAATGACACAATAAAAATTATCAATATACATCATAAATTGCTAAATGAATGTAATGACCAAAACATTTAAAAAACCAAAAAAGTACACAAACCACATAGATAGGGACTATATGATAATGACTTAAGAACAAAATGATAAAAGTTTCCTTAAAAAAAAAAAAAAAGAGCTGATTAGAAGTCCATAAACACTCGGACAATAACTCAATCATTTCTTTATCAATTGAATCGCTTGATACAATATGTCCATAAAATTATCAAATAACCAACAAAAAATTATCAAAGAAACTGGTCTTCAAATTTCCAAATTAAAATAATGACTGAAACCGTTTTTTTTTTTCTCTTTTGAAAAAAAGGACGAAACGACATGGTTAATATAAAAATGACAAAAGTATAGAATCATGAATTTTACATTAAAAAAAAAAGGAATCACGACATTAAAATGACTATATAGACGTAATCGATATGAAAGTGACCCGAACCATTTATACCTGCTGATTCCCGTCACCACGAGATGAATAAGTACGGTTGGATGTTGACGCAAGACACCCAGATCGCCTTGGTGTGGGGGACTCAAATTCAACTTAGATGGGGTTTTCCACAATTTTGGGCAATTGATGTGCTGGGTTTTTCTTACTCATTGGCAACGGCAGTTGGTTTGCCGGTGGCCGGAGAATACAATGAAGAGGAACAACGTTAGGGTTTTTCGGTGGAAAGGGAAAGGAGGGGGATATGAAAATGTAAATCCCACTGATTTTGGGATTTCCAAATTTTGAACATATTGACCACACAAGGGGTAATTTTGTCAATATATACATAATCAGTTATATATTTTGTTTATTTTTCCAAATAAGTTGATTTGTGGACATATTTTAAGAGCATGGTTCCAAATCAGCTATATACGAAAATAATCCAAAATAAAATGGACAATATAATACGTCCAATTATGGACACTTTAATCAAAACACTTGTTTTGGTTGAATCTGAAACGTCCATTTTGATTTTATGATTTTCTATCTTTAACTCTTAATTTTTAATATGGCCGGCCACGAAAACAGAAATCCTTCCTTAAAAAAAAAAAAAAAAAAAACAAAAAAAAAACAAAAAAACAAAAAAACAAAACAAAACAAAAAAAAAACAACAAAACAAAAAAAAAAAAAAACAACAAAACTAAAAAAAAAAAAAAGAAAAAGAAATCTGTCTTTATTAAAATTAATTTTTCTCATTGTGTCTCTCTAGTGACGGATTTGGCATGCATATTCTGTCACATGACATCAACATAAATTGATGAAGAACTAAAGAGAGAAAACATGATCGTCTTAAGGAGGCTTCTTTGTAGCAGAGAAGAAGAAGAGATTAGGGATTGAATTTCTAGGGCTTTAAAAAGATATATAAATAAAAAGGGAAATTTAAGACAAATAATATGAATTTTAAAATCTGTAAGTAATTAACTTCACTAGGTTTTTCTTAAAAGAAAGATAATTTTAGCAAAAATTTTGTTAGAATTAAGGATCACATTTGTGTTTAAAATGCCATTATCTTATCAAGTTTTTAATTTTAAAAAGTTATCCTAATTAATATATTAATAAAACAGATCGTGTTTGCATTGAAATTTTCTAACAGTTTAATAAAGAAGAGGGTTTAGATTGATGCAATTAATAAATAGGATGGCACGTGCCATCCACGAACACTTTTCCTTTTATTGTTTTGTTTTGTTGTTGTTGTTGTTTTTTTTTTTTTTTTTTAAATAACTTTCCCTTTTCTTGTTGTTACTCGAGCAAAGTGTTAGAACTATAAAAACGACCCTGTCCTTCTTAGTCTCTCTCTTCTGGACAAAGGCACTAAGAAATGACCTAATGCACCTATAAACTTGTATGTTAAAACTGCCACTGTAATGTATACATCTAGTAGTTTAGTTCAACGGCCTCTTTGCCTAAATGGATTGAGTAACTAGGCATCCTTTCTAAGCCTTTTTTTTTTTTTTTTTTCTCTCTTTAAGTAAATAGGAGTTAGAAAGAAGTCTAAGAACCTTTTGGTAGACTTTTTGTTTTTGTTTTTAATCAATAACAGAAAAAGAGAAACAATAGTTTTGGCTTCTCAATAAGCTTTTGAAACAAAAAAATTTATGAGGTCAAAATCATTTTTAAGTTTCTAATAGATAGTAAAAACATTAAAATGATTTTAAAATCTATTTGAAAGAGCTTTTACTATTGGTCATAATTTTTAGTTTTTACATAAAGTTCTTCTGACGAATCATCTAAATACTTACAGAAACGTCTATATTTAACTTAGGAAGCCAAAAACATCTTTTAAAGAACTCTGTCAACAGACTCTAATTCTAGGGTGTTTAATGCTCCAAGATTGAATAATAATTTCATTAGTTAGCATCACGGCTGACATGCTTAATAGCTAAAATTTTCATGAGTTGCTTTATAAACACACTCATAATTCAAGCAAATCTACGCACAATTGTTATATTTGCAACGGACAATCATTCACTTGATTAGAAATCTACTAGCTCATGAGCTATATGAATAACTGAAATGAGAATACTGTCACACATATGAATTCAACAAGCAAAATAAACGACGGGGTAAAGAAATTAATTAATGATTAACAACAGAGACACAAGGGAATTACGCTGTTCGGTCATATTACCTATACATCCATGGGCAATCTCTGAAATTAAAAAAAAAAGTTCGCCACGAATGATAACTTTTTGTTGAGAAAAAATCAATAATCTCATTACTATTTCTGATTTTTTAAAAAATCAACGGAATATATAAGATTCATTTTCCCTCTTTGAGCAATCAAATAGGCATGCTAACTAATCCAATATCAAGTTAAAAAAAAAAAAAAAAAGTAAATGCAATCAATGAAATTAAGATGCCAAAATTTTACGTGGAAAACCCTCCAATGTGAAGGGAAAAACCACGGGCTATAAACCACATGAAAACTTCCACTAATTAAATTAACAGGTACACAAAGTTATTCTTCTCTAACAACTACTCTAGAGTCTAGCAATCATCAACACTCACCCAAAATGTGGATTTCAAGAAAACACTAATGATCTTCACACAAGAAACGCCCATAAAACCTTACTTTCTTTTCCCTTCTCTCTCTCTTTTTTTTTTTTTCCCCTCACTTCTTTTTACATCTTGGTCTCCGTACACATACAACTACTACTGCAACTCACTTTCTTTCCTTAGTAGTTGCCTTTCAGTTTTTTTTTTTTTTTCCTTCTTCTGTGTACATGCACAATGGAGTGGGACCCACCAGCTCCACGTGGGAAGGGACCTCACCCAACAATCACCCCCTCCTAACTCACATGGAGGAAGGTTCCCCCATACCAATCACTACAGAAACAGTTCACAATAAACATTTGTCAAAAACACAGCAAAACCAATTAAAAGCAATAAAAAGCTTTTCTGCAAAAAGTAATTATTCATGAGCCAAGGAGGTGAAGAGACCTCCAACGAGCGATGTGAAGCTCCGCTGCAGTCATGTGCTCCGATAATCGACCTTTGTTTGCCTCGTATCTGGGCTCCATTGTTAATCTAACTAAAGTAAGAGCTTGTTCCTGCTCATATATAATTGCATCAAAACTAAGTAAACCATTCACTTCTAGTGATTTTTAGAAAGTACCAACTCTTCCTTAATGCACAAAACTTAAAATAACAAATTCTCTAATTCTTATTGAACAAGAATAAGTAATATTGTCTCTATTAATCTGAAGTCTAACATGACTATTTTGGGGAAAATGGTTCGACTGAAATCTCTAGTTGTAAATTGAAAAAAAAAAAAAAAAAAAAAAAAAAAAAAAAAAAAAGCCTGAAGGAAATGGAAGGTGTTCTTACCATCTTTTTTAACGAGTATGTAAACTTGTGGGATACGTTCAATCTCCTCCAGGCAAAGGATCAACGACCTCTTCTTCGAAATTCTGGACCATCAGTCATACGCAATAATAAATCAAAGGTGAAATAAGATATACAAAATTTGACTCTGATTACAATTAGCAAAGATGTTGAAGATAGAAAATAATACAGTTTTTTTGTAAGTTTCAATATCATACCAACTTTCCGTTAGAACTTTCATTTATATAATGTTAATATTAAATGAAAGGAAGAAAGTTGTAGAAACAAAACAAGTTTGGGTAACTGATACATACCAGTTCTGTGGACGAGTCTCGTCTTGCATTAATTGCATTATCCTCTAAGATCTTTTGAATGGTCGAATTAATATCGCCCTCCCAAAGCTGTTTTCTGGGAATACATTCATGTTCAATGCTATCCATATGCCATTCTGTTCCCGAACGAATGAAGATATCTCTATTCACTACTTCTGTAATTATTTTATTTAGCTTTTGGGCGGTTATATTTCCACGACAGAAACTCTCCATCTCAGGGCATTGACACAAAATCAGTTTTTCCAAAAGTGGAAATCCCATTGTAGCATTTCCAGGGTAGAAGCTCTCGAGTCTTGGTAAATCATGAAGTGCTAAAATCCTCAACCGACCGAAAACAATCTCATCCTCTGTTTCACCTTCTTTGCTTGCTATTATTTCTGTCATACCATAACAACGCCCGATGCTCATTCTTGACAGCTGAACCAGACTACTGGCAGTTGAGGAAGCTAACAAATATTTCATTCCTTTGCAACCATTTACTTGCAGATCTTTCAAATTTCTGAAAGCGTCTAAAAATGGAACTAATCTCGTTAAACTATCACAGGAATACACCTCCAGCGCTTCTGTATATTGGAAGGCCTTGCCTCGCTTGACGTTTTCTGGATTCTCAAATAGATGCCTCAGGTTATCGAGACCACATAACCGCAATTCTTTCACACGTAGGAATGGCCCATCAGGTACGTGCATAACGTCAATTTCTTGGCATAATATTTCTTCCACATGAGAAGAACCCACAAAACGAAGCTCCTCAAGATTCTCAAATCTCTGAATGAATTCAAATGGGAAAACAACTGACTTTTCATCATTGTAGACCATCACTAGTTCCCTCAGAGTGCAAAAGGGCACTGATGAAGATTGAGGATGCCATATCTTATTAATGACTTGTCTACCATCCATGCACAGAGATTTAAGCTCAGGACACATGACCTACAAGAATGCAAACTACCAACATTTTGAGCAAAACAGATGCACAATTACATTAACAAATTTAGTAAACACTGTTTCGTTTATGTTAGCAATGCTCGTTCATGCCCAGATATAGATATATTCAAGTTAAATGATAGCCTTTGACCCAAATAGAAAAGCAGTATAGATAAATTTATTAACGAAATTCATATAATTAAATGGAACAAAAACATTTATTGAACACAAAATATAAATATAACAAGTATAACAAATAAAAAATTGAAAAAAAAAAAACAGAGCAAAAAGAAAATGACCTTTCCAGTGAGGAATATTTGTTCAGCCATCGATGTGATTTCTCCAGATGTCGGATTTAAGATGAATTGCTTCAGTCGAGGACAATCTCTTATGTCCAGAACATACAAGGTTGGAAATTCAATGGAATCTCCAATGTAGAATTTCTCAAGTTTTGGAAGAGAGTGTAACCGAAGATATCGTAGTTTGGGGAAAGATATCTTCTCCAACCTTTGTTCTCCATGTTCCTCTGTGATTAGTACCTCCTCCATCATCTCACATCCATCTATAGCAACAGATAAGAGATGCTTTAGATTATTGCAGTTGCGCACATTGAGCCTTGTTAAGTTCTGCAAATGAAAAGTTGTTGGAAGTTGGTCCGAGCACAAGTCTTTGAATTTCATTCCGTCCAATTCCAATGACTCCAAGCGAGGGAAAGTAACCTGCAAATATAATTCCAATTTAAATAGCCGAAAAAAATACGTCTAGATATTCTCTCTATATGTTAACAGTAGTCAAAGAAACATTAACATTCTAAAAATCAGCTCCGAGAAGTAAACTAGTTCTTTTTGGTCCAAATTATGACAAGAAAAAAAGCCTTAATTAATATCTACAAGTTTCCGTACCGAATATGGAGATAAATTCTATTTGCAATTTAAAAATTTTCCCAAAAAAAAAAAAAAAAGACCAACACGAAAAGAAATTAATAACAAAAAAGGCTTATTTACTTTTGTTGATTTTCGTTGCTTGCCCTATTTTTTCAGACTTATTTTTGAAAATTTTTAAGTTAGTAAATGTAATGGCAAACATACTTATTTCAAAAAATAAATAGTAAATATACTTATTTTGTATTTAAAATTTGCTTATCTATGAAAATAAGGCTCCATAGCTAAAATTTCAAATTTAAATAGAAAAACAGTGAGAGTGAGAGAAAGACAGAGAAAGGTGAATATCAAAGTAAATATAAGTAAAGTTGGGTGTTTCAGGCCAAAAAAAAAGATAATAATAAATTTGGGTGTAAAAATATATTTGAAATCGTGAACCAATATTTATGTTATATAAGAAGAGTTTTGAAATTTATAAGGGTGTATACTAAGTTAAATATAATTATTTTAAAAGGTGAGATCTATTTATACTCTCAATTTGCTCTTCCCACTTTTTTTTAAATATATTTTATCATTACTGAATTACAAACTTACCTGATGTTTTAAAATATATTCTTCACACATCTCATCATAAAATTAATAAGTAAATACTGTATTCTTTTAAATATAACACATTAAATAGTCAGCTCTAATCAATAATTATAAGAAAACAAGAAAGAATCATTAATGGTTTAAACGAAAACAAACGTTACATATCAAATTACTATTTGTGCGTGTGTATAACTTTGCAATCAACATTATTATGTCTAGACTTCCCCCCCCCCCCCCTCTTTTTTTCAAGGACCTACTTCATATTCAAATCCGATAGAGGGTAGAAGAAATATGACTTTACCTTTCTGCTGAATAAAGGCATGGGAGAATCTGATGATGAAGTATCAACCATATCCATCTCAGAGTGAAAGAATTGAACAAACTCTGGTAAATCACTCAGAGTCAAGGAGCGTAATTGAGCAAACTCCATCTTATCTATGGAATTGTGATTGTCATTTCTGTTCCATGGGTAACTATCTCTTTCATCATCTTGCAACTATACACTTTAATTTCCTCAAACTGTCGAGCGATAGATGATGAGAAGAGATTTTTCAATCTGCCACATTGCCGCACTGTTATAAACCTTAGCTTCCCAAATGACTCTGCTGTGAGTTTTCCATTACATATCTTTTCCAGATTCATCAGTCTAATGAGACACAATCGCTCCAATTTCTGAAACACACCACAAGGTTGATTCTCCGTTGCATTGACGAGATATTGAATTTCATCATTATTTGTAACCCAAAACTCTTCAATTGACAAAAGCCCTCTTTGCTTATTTCATAAACAACGTTGTTGACACCCTTGAATCCATATAAGTATAGCACTTCAGATCTTTTCATGATCATATCAAGACCATATTCACCTAAGAGATTGTGCCCAGAGAGCTTAAGACGCAAACTATTGTGGTTCTGGAACTCTGATTTCTCTATTTCTGGATCATATGATGTTTCTCCAATAGATAACTCGAACCTCTTCAAATTCTCACCAAACAAAGCTTTTGGCAAAATATTGCAGTGCTCGATACTCAAAGTAAAGTGGTCAGTTGCGGTAAATTTTTCAACTCGATAAGACTAGCATTAGTTCTTTCTCCACCGACTCCTTCATCCTCCCACTTTAAAGGGACTCCTCTCATGTTCAACTCTTCCAATCTTACAAAACTCGAGATGACACCAGGTTGAATCACTTCAAGATGTTTGCAAAATTCCAAATTCAACGATTGCAGATGAATCAATTGCCCAATATGTTTCGGCAACTCTAAAATATCGGATCTGGAAAGGTCAAGAATCTTCAAACCTTTTAGCTCTCCAATTACAGCTACGCTTCCCATACAACGAGTCAAGCACAATGTTTGGAGATTTTGAAGGAGACAGAAGGATGCTGGAAGCAACCCTACATCTACTCTATCCAAACGTACAACTTTAAGCTCCCTTTTCTCTTCAAGAAACTTCTCCGAAATTTGCAAATAATTTTGACTTCTATTAAATAGAAATAATAGTTCGAGTTGAGGGCATTCAAATCTTTCTGGGAGCTTGTTGTGATGCCGAGGAACAAGTAGAGAAACTGCAGTCGAGTCAGCGTGTCGTTTCTTAGTTGAAAATTCTTCATCAAACTTGTCAATATTTACAATATTATGCATTCGCTTATCTTGAGAGGCAATTGATATCATAACATCACGAATAACATCGTGCATCTTCACTCTATCATGAGTGTATCCTTGTAACAACAAACAACGAGCTTTTAGCTTATCAACCAGTGAGCACACCCTATTCCTTGCCTCCTCCAACGTATAGACATGTTGAAATAAGCCCCAACCAACGCCATATATCATTAAGTCCTTGATTTCTATCTCGGCATCTTCTTCATGTAAACTAGAAAGCAACAACAATGACTTTGCTTCCTCGTCACTTTCTAAAAAATCATAACTCAACTTTATACTTGCATATACTTTTTTATCCATTCCCTCTATGTTTGTTAGGACACTCATTTTCAACTGTAGCAAAGCGTCCTTCCAAGTTGACAGCCCTTTGTTGCTCAGCGCACGAGCAACTGTCGTGATGGCAATTGGCAAGCCTGCACATTCCTTGACAATGTCTTTCACCAAAGGTTGGAAATCGGCATTTTCACCAGAACTACCCACATTCTTTTTAAACAGATCAATCCCTTCTGCATACGATAGCACTCTAACTTCGATAATCCTCTCAACACCCATAGAATCCTGTAAAACATTTAGGAATCTGGAAGTCAATAATATCTTGCAGCCTTTCTGATCTTCAGCAAAATCCATTCCAACAGCCGATAAGTCAAGTTCATTCCAAACATCATCCAAAATAACAAGGATATTCTTTTCTTGGCTTAATCTTTGTCGTAACCTGTTCGCTCTAACCAATTTGCTTTTGATCTCATGGAATTTTTCTAGACCCACCTGTTCGGCGATATCTTGTGAATGCTTTCGTCATCTGGGTTTTGGGATACGGTTGTGATAGCTACTTTAACAAACAACTTTTCTTCCTTGGCTACTTTTGCAACTTCTTTTGCAAGCACAGTTTTGCCAATGCCGCCCATGCCGTACATCCCAATCATCCGAACATTAACATCTTTTAGGGCCTCAATGATTTCCCTCATAATTCGAACTCTTGATTCAAAGACTTGATAGCCTTTGTTCACAATAGAAGTTTCGATACAAGGGGAAAAAGAAACTCTATTGAATTTCTCAACATTAAGGATTTCACCCATAACAACATGCACCGTCTTCTTTGCTTTCCTGCTAGCTGATGTCGTGACACCAAATTCGGAAACGACCCACTACTTGTACATCTTGTCTTCGCGTGATCTTCGCTTTGCAGAAAATTCTCAGACTCTTCTTGATCCTATCTGCGCTGCTTATCCAGTTTTCAACGCCGGCTTCAATTTCTTCACCATTTCTTCTAGCCTCGTCAACCCGATGCTGCAATCTGTCTCTTGCATACCCCAACTGCTGTATTTGTGCTTTCAGGCTGTCTATATTACTTTTGTAGTAAAATAGATAACCCAATTGGCGGCAGACCGGATTGACGTATACTCAGCAACCTTTGCAACAACTGAAGTAGTGATTCTGATGAGAAAATCCATGCTTTCCTGTTTACTCCTTCAGTCTCCTACTTGTTCTTGCTCACTTTCTCTCTCTTTCTAATTCCTTTTCTAGGCACTTCTAAGATTATGTCAAAAGGAAACCCACAGTAATTAAAGGCAAGACAAAGCAATTTCAATAATGAGATTAAAAAATGGGATGTAAAAGAAAATAGAATTCAAATTTAAAAGAAGAATCACTTTTTGCTGGGAAAAAAAAAAAAGGTGAAAACTTAACTAATATGAGAAATTATACATTAATTTCTCCGAACAGGTTCAAGCCTAACCTTATAGAGACTTAGACGATCACCTAACTTGGATCCCCCTGGGAACTTACTCTAACATACCAAGTTTAAAACTCAAAAAACTCATCTACTCTATACATGAACTCTATATATATATATATATATATATATATATATATTTATATAATATATATATATATATACTTTGACAGCTTTCTCAAGTAGTTACTAAATAACTCATGATTTGGACTCAAACTCAATGTAGTCTTAGTGGCAATGGCTAGTCAAAACTTGTAAAAAATATTATTTTGACATTACACAATCCATGTTACACACACACACACATATATAATATATAGATCATAGAGAGAGATCTACGGAGTTTAGAGACATATATTATGTATGTATATCATATCTATGGGGTTTGGAGACATGTTTCAAGCATTTATGTTTAATACATATGTGCATATTGACTTTGTTGAATTTTCAGACACGTGGATGTTAAAAACTTTTAATTTGTTTTTATTGTTCGTCATTATTTAGGAGCTTACTAAACTAACATACATATAAATATATAGATCAGATTTTAGGAAAAAGCAAAGGCATTAATAATGTGGAAAAATAGATAGTATT
>CM046363.1:9528096-9670537 GCA_025413025.1 Ficus hispida
AGGTTGACGAGGCTGTTCAGAAGCCCAATCTCCGGTGGCAAGTAACCGAAGAGAGGAAGATTTGTAACGTTGAGAGCGGTGACTCGTGACTCGTCATCACATGTAACTCCAGAGAAAGAACAGTGTGAGGACGAAGGAACCCAGTCGTCGAGGCCAAAACCTTTGGGTCCGATATAGCGGTCTTGAGCTTCAACAGTACGTCGAGTTCACTCATGTGCCGTGGCATACAGAGAACAAAAAGGAATAAAGGAAAAATAGAGAAGAGTTCGACAGAAAGATGAAATCATCATCTGTGTAACTCGCTGCTTTCTTCCTATATGAAAATCTTCAGCCTGGATAGTGATGTGTAGTTAATATTTGCTTTTGTTTTCCACTCTGTTATATGTGTGCTGACTGTAAAATAGATTTTGTGCGTGAGAGTGTGACTGTAATTATACTTTTGTATACTTGTACGTGAATAGTCCAGCTAGATATTAGCTCAATTGCAAATAAAAAGGTGCTGGTGAGGATATATATATATTAGGATCGAAGATCTGCAGTACTTATCGGTATGGAACTGGCCTAAGTGAAGTTTTTTTTTTTTTTGCCCCCACTATGTTTATTGTTTACGCTAAATTTGATAAAAATATTATCAATTTTAAACTGCGAAATATTTGATTGTTTGGTTCTAGTGACCACATGTATACGCCACTTTTGTGCGTTTGACAGATATAAACGAAATTCTTATGGTGTATTTCGGTTGAATTTTTATTTTTTTCTTAAAAGTCAATAAACTCACCACCATCAATTCATTTTTGTCTTTTTCTCCAAATTTTTTTGTCTTTCTGAAAAGTCAGCCAAAATCACTATTTAAACTTACAAATCTTAACTCAAACTCAAATACCAAACACTCTATAAATTCCAATATCAAATTTAATTCAAATCTTTGTTTCAAACGCAAGCTTAGACTTGATTTTTAATGAACATAATAGAAGAAAATTTATTCATTGTCGTAAATCAAAGTTTAAACCTCAAAATGAAAATTTCCCGAAACCTATAGAGTCATTTATATATCCTTCTTTTTTTTTTTTTTCTTTTTTTCATTGCAAGCTTGGGGTTTTTTTTTTTTAATTCGGAAACTGGGATTTGTGGGGGGAGAAGAGAGAGGGACGAGGGACGGGGGAGAGAGAGAAAGACAGCCTCTGGCATCAGACCGTGGGTGATGGTGGTGGTGTCAGATCTTTTGGTGCGGGTGGGGGGGGGGGGGGGCGCCAAGAAGGAGGGAGGGGAGGGGAGAGAGTGAGAGAGGCTGGGTTTGAGTTCAGCTCTCTCTCTTCTCTTTTTTTATCTTTTGAAAAAAAAATTTTAATGTTATTAATATAATAAGGATTTTTTAAAAGTATTTTCTTTCAAAAAGGACAAAACATGCTTCTTACGTGACCATTCCATGAGTTTTTTGACGGAATCAGATGAAAAGAACTATCATTGCTAATGTTTAGAGAATTTTAAGGTTATCTTGATCAAAATTTAAAAAATAGAAATCAAATTATCTCTTCAATAGTTTATGGACTATCTATGTTAATTATTCAAAAAGAAAATAAAATGACAGTTTAAAGAAATAAAATCTCAAGGAATTATATTATTTGGGAGTTTCTAAAATTATGGCCCTTCAAAAACAAAAAATAATCGGTAGTTAAAGAAGAAAAAAAGTCTCATCAAATATAATTGTGAATTATTAGTTTTTAAAATATCATAAAAACTTAAGTAAAACTTATTTTTTAAGAAACATTTGAGGCCTCTCAAAAAAGGAGGCCTTAAATAATTACTTAACCTCTTTAGAGATTAAGCCAGTAATCTAATAAAATATATATAAAATTATTATTAGACTACATGACTCAATAGTCAAGTTTATAGACTTGCAATTGACAATTTTTTATAATTTCAATCCGTTAAATTCTACACTTGAGTCAATGTTCGGCAGGAATCCTATATAAATGTCCAATAAAGAAGCAACCGTGTCATTCAGCAAAAAGAAACTGTACTGTATTGTTGACTTATCTGTCGTTTCTTGGAAACAAAATATAACATTAGCCTATGAATAGTTAATGTGTCAAAGTCGACGAAATTACACGCAAGAAATTGAAGACTTGTTGAAGCTAAGTGAATGATCATATGAAAGTTTGTCGGAAATCACTTGGAAGAATCTCCAATGAATCTATGAAGAGCTCGACGGCTAAATTAGATAGGAACAAATTAGACCATCTCCAATGTTTAAAATTCTGCCAAATGCTAATGTTATAGTTGGTATAAAAAAAAAAGGTGAAAAATAACATATTTAATATTTATACTCTAACTTATACTGCTATTGTTAATATTTATGTCTATATATTATAATCATTAAGCTTTAAAATGGTAAAAGAAAAGTTTTTGTATTTAAAATAATTAAAAATGACAAACTGTAATAATTAGATAAAAAAGTTGATCTAGTTATCAAAAGAAATCAACTAAGTTTTAATATTGGTTATACTTGGTAGAAAATTTACCATCAAGTTTAACATATACATATTTAATATTAAACATAACATTCTATTAAAGAATACTTTTTTCATCAAAATCTTAAAATTTACGTACTATTGTCATATATCAATTTAAAAAAAAATACTTAAATGATATAAATTTAAAGATCATTACATCATTATGACATAAAAAATTAATATTAAATTAATATAATATAAACGTACATTAAAAAAAAAGTACTTAAACAGGCGTAATTGTGAAAAAGAATCAAACAATAGTGGTCAGGTCATTGACAATAAAAAAAAAACCATGACGAACATATCGACAGCCACAATAGATACTATATTCATCTTTTGTTTTTTTTTTCAAAAAGAAATTTGTTACAAGAAGGTAGTATTGTTCTAAGCAGGATATTTTGAACAGAGGTCCAAAAAGTAGGGAAAAGATATTTTAATGCTCGCATTCGGTAAGTAAAAGTACGACCGCAATTACAAGAACCGATGAACATGTAAATATCTCCTGGACTGGGTCAAGGACTACATTGGGTAGGCTGATTCCAATTATGACAAATTTTAGAATGCAAAAAATTACCCCAAAAACATTAAATGCAATTGTCTATAAGCAGAAAAATAGAAAGTACAAAACATAAAATGGGCAAAAGTTATCATGTGCACGACAGAAAGGTTGGTACAATGATTCACAATATTAAAAGACCTGTAGTGGGTAAAAATTCAGCACTATCTCCACTAATAGGAATCTATCTGACTTCTAGATTTATAGCACCAAGAAAGACACTAAAACACCATCATAATATAAATTAAAAAAAAAGAAGAGAGAGGATTCAGATATTAAAATATATATTTATTTATATAATATATAGTACGATCAGAAATCTACAGTATTACACTCTCTTTACGGCCATTTGAACGATTTTCGCGCTAGTACGTCGATTGTTTTAAGCTGAACTTTATTGTTACATTTTATTCAATTTCAAGACATCAAAAGGAGAAAAGTATGATTGATTTGTTTGGTTCTAACTTCTAAGAGACGACAAAAAGAGGGGGGAAATATGCATGTATGAACATAATGGTGTTCCACATTTAAGATTATTTGCTTGGCATAACCTAAAATCAACAAGGAAAAAAGCTTCACTATTTTTAGAATGTATATTGTTGATGCCGAAAATCTCCGGCACAACACTCAATGTGATCGCTTGGTTAGATCAATCTTGCATAGTCACTTTACGACTGGTCACCTACAAAAGGAAAGTACCTTAAAGTGATGAGGACACCGATGGGGTGTCTGTCACGGGCACTCTGATACTTAAGTCAGTGATGGTACTGATGAGCAAGCATAGAGATAGAGTTTCGGCAAGGAAAGTTGTCCATACCTGAGTTAGTGTGCTGATCCTCTATTTATAGACGTTTCCCGCGGACTCGGGCATTCGGGTGACCCAATCAGGTCGACCCCCTAGTATTCCCGGCGGGTAGATAGGCTTCAGGCATGTAGGCGCCGTGTGTCCAATAGGCCAGTACCACGTGTCCGTGGTTTGGCGTTAGGGGATGCTAGGGTGGGCTAATGCCGCCATTCATGGACGTAGCCCCAGTCTGAGCAGGTGGCGGAAGCTGGCGATGGGATAGGCTCAACTACAGGCTACACGTTAGGTGTCAGTCGGCTAATTGACTGTTGTGACAGGGCATCGCCGTTAGCACGTGCGGGGTAGTGTAGCATGAATAACAGGGGACCTACCCGGTGACCTCAGGAGTTACGAGGGATGACCTGTCCAGTTCAACAACACCTACTCCGGCGACTACCTGCCCCGGGTACTTGGCAAATGTCGATGATATGATAAACTTGGGTTGGATAACGAAGTTTCTCGGGAAGAATCTTACATAGTCGGATTGAGTTGGGTCAGTGGTGATCGATTTGCCCCCGGAAAGGGGATTTTGTGGTCGAATCAAATTACGCCATCAACATATATATAGATAAACAATTTTAATAGGATAAAATGATAAAAGTGTAAACTTTTTTAAAAGTGAATTGCAAAAAATTAAAATAAAAGTTTATTGAAATATCATTAGTGGCTCCGTCCATAAAACGGAATGACACCATTAATTTTTTTAGAAAAAAAATTATAAAATTTAAACCTCAAACTGAAATTCCCGAACCCTACATGTAAGATAAGAGAGTCATTCATCTCCTCTTCTTTACCGTTATGAAAAACACAACTTTGAAAAGTAATTCTACAGATAATTTGGAATACGTTTCCTTTCGTTGGTTAATAATATCTATTAACGTTATGAATGCTAGCTTTCCGACCAAAAAAAATAAAAAGAAAATAACTAATTATTCATGTTACGTGTCATCTACGGTTAACTTTGGTAGGCTCGAAGTGCCGAAACACTTGACTATTTAATTTATAATTGCAATTACCTTGAATGGGCATATCAATGCCTTTTTTTTTTTTTTTTGCGAGACCCACAATGTTAGGCGGAAATCATACACAAATGTCCTCCAAGAAGCAACGGTATCTTTCAACAAAAAGAAGCTTTATCTCAGAGGGAGGGAGGGGGGGGGGGGGAGAACACTTTATCTTGATTCTAAACTTGCCTTTTCATAAAACAAAATCTAACTGTAGCCTAGAATTGACAAGAATAAATCATCTAAATGTCAATTCGATTGAACAGATATACCGCGCGTAAACATTATTTTTCTCAAATGGGATGAAACACAAATTATCGAAGGCTTGTTGACCGTAAAGCTAAATTGAATGATCATGTAAAAGTTAATGGGAAATCACGTGGAGAATCTCCAAATAGAGTACTACTCTGATTCAACAAAAGATATTGTGGAAAGCTCGCAAATTATAATATATAAGGCTAAAGATATGAACTCACAACACATTTAAATCACGTTCAATCATAATGATACAACAATATGTAGTCTAATTCACGCTCAAACTTCTCTTTTCACATTTACAAAGAGCAAAAAGCAGCAAGATTACAATTAAATAAGGTGAAAAAAGAATTAAACGACATAGATAAGATATTCTTCTGTTATAAGCGGGACATTTTGATGAATTGAGGCCCATAGAAAGTAGCGAAAAGATTTTGAAGCTCCCACGTTCAATAAGCAAAAGGATGACCATGTTTATTTCCTGGCTTAGATTATGGATCTTATTTAAGTATGCTGATTCCACTTTGTCACAATATAGAATGCAAACAATTTTCAGCAAAAACATTAACGTAATCTTTTTTCAGCAAAATAGAAAAAAAGGAAAGAAAGAAAAGCAAAACTAAACATAAAATTCCAAAGTCACGTGCTCTACTAGAAAGGTTGGCACAATAGTTCACATTAAAGATTGTAGATTGTAGCCATGCATGTAAATACTTGTTGGACTTTTGCTTAGGGGTTGTTTGGGATGAAATTAGAGACAGAGTATTGGCAGTTGGTTTGAAAACATGTGTTTGATTAAAAGTAAGTTGGAAATGAACTATTATATATAAAATAGTATAAATTAGAATGCGTTTGGAAAAAAAAAAAACAATATTATGGATATTGTTCCATTAATTTAAAATTTTTTTTGTGCGATTAAGAAAAAATATATTTTTTTCGAATTAAAATAAGAAAGTTATGAGTTTTTGAAGTTTTAAAATTTGAGTTTTTTAAAAATATAAGAAAGAAAAAATGAGATGTAGATTTGAAAGTTTCGGAATTGAGTAGTCAAACTCTGTTAAAAAAGTGACCTCATATTTTCTCTAATTAGACTGCTCATAGTAGTATAAGGAAAAGAGAGAAAGAGAGAGTGATCCAATAATAAAAAACTATACGCTAACCTAACTAATTACACATTATATAATATACAAAATCCATATTCATTAATTCAGTATAAATGATATGGAATTTAAAATTTATAAGTAATCTGCAATTGTTTTTCTTAAAAGAAAAGCTAAATTTGAGCAAATACTTTGTTAAAAATATCTCATTAATTGTGTTAAAAATGCTTGTAATATTATGTCAAGTTATTAATTTAAACGATTATATATTAATTATCGACACGAATAATAAACGAAACATGTTTGTATAGAAATTTTCAAACAGTTTAATAAAATGAAACATATTTAGATTAATGCGATTAATCCCTTTTATTGTTGTTACTCAAGGAAAGTGTTGGAACTATAAAAACGACTCTTTCCTTTCCTTTTTTTTTTTTTTTTTTTTACTCTGCGGAACGAAAGCATTGAAAAATGATCTTTCAAACTAGTAGAAATAAAATGAAAACTTTCTTTATGTTGAAGCCTGAGCTATTATAAGAAAGATGAATTCTTTATGAAAAAATGTAACTTCAAAATTTATAATATTAATTCTCCTTCTAAATAGAGAATTAAATTATAAATTTTACTATTAATAATTTTTTAATTGATTTTTAATTGAGATTTTGTGAAAATATTATGTGTAAAATTCATTATATGTATAATGAATTAATAATCATGATTTTGTGAATTAAAAAAGTGAATTTTATGCAAATATCAAGATTTACCTACTAAATTAAATTTAGCAATCCTACTACAATCTTAAAATAAAATAAAGGTTCAGGGAGTGCCTGTGCACCCCTACACAGTGGGTAATTACCCATTGGGCAAGGCAGTGGGCTGAAGCCCACTGTTAAAAAAAAAAAACGAAAGAAATTAAGGGAAGGGGTGCCGTGTGCCCCACCCCTTGCTCAGTGGGCCACTAGCAGGTAGGCAGCTTTCTGCCTGCCTGCTGCCAATAAATTGGCACTAATAAAAAAAAGATTTCAAAAAATAGGTTGTACAAGATGGGGGTTATTGAAAATTCAAAATCCAACCCCTAAACAAGCAAAACAAAAATGAAAAGACAAGAAAGAAATAATGATTACAATATAAGATGATTGATTACTTGAATGATTACTTATTAAAATTACTTAGAAATACATGAAAAATCACAAAACAGCCTCCCAACTTATCCTCTTCAGCTGAGCATGTTTTTGGAGAGATTCAAATCCAAAAAAAAAAAAAAATTCAATTTTTAACCCATATTAAGGCTTGGTTATAAAGTGGTTTAATAAAAAACCACTCTTTTCTCTTAAAAAAAAAAAAAAAAAAAACCATACAAGCAAAGAAAAGTTTCATTCTTCCTCCCTTCATTGTGGACTAAATTTGTAGCTAAGAGAAGCCAAACAATATTCTTTATCTCCTTTCATCCACTCCCAAGATCATTTTTTAACAAGGAAGAAGAGTCATTTCAAGTGCTTTCCAAGGTAAAAACCTATATTTTTCCACTTATTTCCTAGAAAGAAAAATGATGTTTTAAAAATTGTTTTAAAATGATGTTTTATCTCCATTCTAGCCCTTACCTCAAGGATCTAAGAGTGGTTCAAAGCCTTTAAGAGGAGCTAAGAACCCACTATTTTTCTAAGAGTTTCATGACTTGTAAACTAGTGGTTTACCAAGCTCTTGATAACTTTTCTTTCAAAATGTATTATTACAAATATGAAAATCTTGCCATGATTTAAAATGACTAGAAAACATGATTTGTGTATGGAATATGATGAAAAATATGTTTATGTGATTTTATGGTTATATGACATGAAATGAGTATTGATGTATGAGAATAGGAGATTATGGCATATTGATATGTTATGTCCTCTGCTTAATGGAAGCATAAATGATGAGAAAAAATATTTTGATATCAGAAATAGCCTAGAATAAGAATTAATGACCATAAAGTACTAAAAATAATATTTTGACATAAATATTAATAAATTAGAAAATGGTATTTTTTAGTGGGATTTTCATACTCATGTAGAATGACAGAATATTACTCTTGACATAAGCAATAAGAAGAGCTCAAGTTTGGTCAGAAATAAAAATGTCAAAAATGATGATTTTGCCCTCAAGGGATAAAATCGTAATTTTACTAGCCTAGAGGCATTATTTGAATCCAAAAATTTTCAGTCTTGATTAGAGACTTAAAATAGACGTTATGTCAAATTTTGGTGATAAATGGATAAGCAATGACTAAAACGCCATTTTGGGGTCAAAACTTAAGTATAGAAAAATTTAGGATCAAAACCATAAATGGTAAAATTTTTTTTTTTTTTAAATGAGTCCTGATCCTATGAGAACAATTTATAAGGATGTTAAGTATAAAAAACATTAACCCAAGGGGTATTGAGAACTACTTGGGGCTGAATAAGGACTAAAATATAAAAAAAAAAATAACGAGTCAAATTATAAAATCTGCTTAAACTATAATTAGACAACATCTTTATCACCCTTAAAGCAATATATTAAGCTAAATAAATACAAGAAATAATATGGTTTATATTATAGTCAAATGTACGACCTTAAAAGACATAAAGGGACTTAAATGTAATATTTTTATTTGATTATGTTTAGAAATGTAATAAGTTACGAAAGCCATTTTGAGAGCTTAGGACTACTGTAAATAGTATTCTAAGGCTCTAGGATTAATTTTTAAAATCCATCTAATATGTCTAGATTAAAAAAGATATGTCTAGTGGCAAAATTGTAATTTTATCAAACTAAGGGGTAAAATGGAAATTTGATGGGGAGAACGTTTTGGGCTATAGGTAGAGGTTTTGTAGACCTATTAAAATGTAAGAGAGATTACTAAAAGCTAAGGTCAAAAGATTTAATAAGTTTAAACTTAAAAATACTTGAAACACCAAAATAGGGACAAATTGGTAAATTAATGCTTGAGGATTTCAATGACAAGAAATGAATCCGCCACTAGACTTGCTGAGATGTCATGTAATTGTTGACCAAAACTTGATAAAGATAACAAAGTGTAATGGGCATTAATGGGTCCAGAACAATAATAAGACAAAGAAGAGGGTTTAGATTGACCAAATAGATCGTGTTTGCATTGAAATTTTCTAATAGTTTAATAAAGAAGAGGGTTTAGATTGATGCAACTAATAAATAGGATGGCATGTACCATTCACGAACACTTTCCTTTTATTGTATTGTTTTGTTGTTGTTGTTGTTTTTTTTCTTTTTTTCTTTTAAATAACTTTCCCTTGTATTGCTGTTACTCAAGCAGAGTGTTAGAACTATAAAAACGACTCTGTCCTTCTTTGTCTCTCTCTTCTGGACAAAGGCACTAAGAAATGACCTAATGCATCTATAAACTTGTATGTTAAAACTGCCACTGTAATGTATACATCTAGTAGTTTAGTTCAACGGCCTCTTTGCCTAAATGGATTGAGTAACTAGGTATCCTTTCTAAGCCTTTTTTTTTTTTTTTTTTTTGTTCTCTTCAAGTAAATAGGAGTTAGGAAGAAGTCTTAAGGACTTTGGTAGAGTTTTTGTTTTAATTTGTTTTTAATCAATAATAGAAGAAGAGAAACAATAGTTTTGGCTTCTCAATAAGCTTTTGAAACAAAAAAAATTTATGAGGTCAAAATCATTTTTAAGTTTCTAATAGATAGTAAAAACATTAAAATAATTTTAAAATCTATTTGAAAGAGCTTTTATTATTGGCCATAATTTTTAGTTTTTACATAAAGTTCTTCTGACGAATCATCTAAATACTTACAGAAACTATATTTAACTTAGGAAGCCAAAAACATCTTTTAAAGAACTCTGTCAACAGACTCTAATTCTAGGGTGTTTAATGCTCCAAGATTGAATAATAATTTCATTAGTTAGCATCACGGCTGACATGCTTAATAGCTAAAATTTTCATGAGTTGCTTTATAAACACACTCATAATTCAAGCAAATCTACGCACAATTATTGTATTTGCAACGGACAATCATTCACTTGATTAGAAATCTACTAGCTCATGAGCTATATGAATAACTGAAATGAGAATGCTGTCACACATATGAATTCAACAAGCAAAATAAACGACGGGGTAAAGAAATTAATTAATGATTAACAACAGAGACACAAGGGAATTACGCTGTTCATTCATATTACCTATACATCCATGGGCAATCTCTGAAATTAAAAAAAAAAAAAAAAAAGCTCGCTATGAATGATAACTTTTTGTTGAGAAAAAATCAATAATCTCATTACTATTTCTGATTTTTTTAAAAAAATCAACGGAATATATAAGATTCATTTTCCCTCTTTGAGCAATCAAATAGGCATGCTAACTAATCCAATATCAAGTTAAAAAAAAAAAAAAAGTAAATGCAATCAATGAAATTAAGACGCCAAAATTTTACGTGGAAAACCCTCCAATGTGAAGGAAAAAACCACGGGCTATAAGCCACACAAAAACTTCCAATAATTAAATTAACAGGTACACAAAGTTATTCTTCTCTAACAACTACTCTAGAGTCTAGCAATCATCAACACTCGCCCAAAATGTGGATTTCAAGAAAACACTAATGATCTTCACACAAGAAACACCCATAAAACCTTACTTTCTTTTCCCTTCTGTCTTTTTTTTTTTTTTTTTTCCCCCTCACTTCTTTTTACATCTTGGTCTCCGTACACATACAACTACTACTGCAACTCATTTTCTTTCCTTATAGTACTTGCCTTTCAGTTTTTTTTTCCTTCTTCTTTTATGTACATGCACAATGGAGTCGGACCCACCAGCTCCACGTGGGAAGGGACCTCACCCAACAATCACCCCCTCCTAACTCACATGGAGGAAGGTTCCCCCATACCAATCACTACAGAAACAGTTCACAATAAACATTTGTCAAAAACACAGCAAAACCAATTAAAAACAATAAAAAGCTTTTCTGCAAAAGGTAATTATTCATGAACCAAGGAGGTGAAGAGACCTCCAACGAGCGATGTGAATCTCCGTTGCAGTCATGTGCTCCGATAATCGACCTTTGTTTGCCTCGTATCTGGGCTCCATTGTTAATCTAACTAAAGTAAGAGCTTGTTCCTGCTCATATATAATTGCATCAAAACTAAGTAAACCATTCACTTCTAGTGATTTTTAGAAAGTACCAACTCTTCCTTAATGCACAAAACTTAAAATAACAAATTCTCTAATTCTTATTGAACAAGAATAAGTAATATTGTCTCTATTAATCTGAAGTCTAACATGACTATTTTGGGGAAAATGGTTCGACTGAAATCTCTAGTTGTAAATTGAAAAAAAAAAAAAAAAAGCCTGAAGGAAATGGAAGGTGTTCTTACCATCTTTTTTAAAGGAGTATGTAAACTTGTAGGATACGTTCAATCTCCTCCAGGCAAAGGATCAACGACCTCTTCTTCAGAATTCTGGACCATCAGTCATACGCAATAATAAATCAAAGGTGAAACAAGATATACAAAATTTGACTTTGATTACAATTAGCAAAGATGTTTAAGATAGAAAATAATACAGTTTTTTGTAAGTTTTAATATCAGACTAACTTTCCGTTAGAACTTTTATTTATATAATGTTCATGCTCAATGAAAGGAAGAAAGTTATAGAAACAAAACAAGTTTGGGTAACTGATGCATACCAGTTCTGTGGACGAGTCTCGTCTTGCATTAATTGCATTATCCTCTAAGATCTTTTGAACGGTCGAATTAATATCGCCCTCCCAAAGCTGTTTTCTGGGAATACATTCATATTCAATACAATCCATATGCAATTCTGTTCCCATAGTGCAGAACATATCTTTATTCACTACTTCTGTAATTATTTGATTTAGCTTTTGGGCGGTTATATTTCCACGACAGAAACTCTCCATCTCAGGGCATTGACTCAAAATCAGTTTTTCCAAAAGTGGAAATCCCATTGCAGCATTTCCAGAGTAGAAGCTCTCGAGTCTTGGTAAATCATGAAGTGCTAAAATCCTCAACCGGCCGAAAACAATCTCATCCTCTGTTTCACCTTCCTTGCTTGCTATTATTTCTGTCATACCATAACAAATCCCAATGCTCATTCTTGACAGCTGAACCAGACTTCTGGCTGTTGAGGAAGCTAACAAATATTTTATTCCTTCGCAACCAGTTACTTTCAGATCTTTCAAATTTCTGAAAGCGTCTAAAAATGGCACTAATCTCGTTAAACTTTCACAGAAAAACACCTCCAGGGCTTCTGTATTTTGGAAGGCCTTGCCTCGCTTGACGTTTTCTGGATTCTCAAACAGATGCCTTAGGTTAATAAGAAACCATAACTGCAGTTCTCTCACACGTAGGAATGGCCCATCAGGTAAGTGCATAACGTCAATTTCTTCGCATAAAAAAGAATTCATAAAACAAAGCTCCTCAAGATTCTGAAATCTCTGAATGAATTCAAATGGGAAAACAACTGACTTTTCATCATTGTAGACCATCTGTAGGCGCCTCAGAGTGCAAAAGGGCACTGATGAAGATTGAGGATGCCATATCTTATGAATGACTTGTCTACCATCCATGGTCAGATATTTAAGCTCGGGACACATGACCTACAAGAATACAAACTATCAACATTTTGAGCAAAACATATGCACAATAACATTAACATATTTAGTAAACACTGTTTCGTTTATGTTAGCAATGCTCGTTTGTGCCCAGATATAGATATATTCAAGTTAAATGATAGCCTTTGACCCAAATAGAAAAGCAGTATAGATAAATTTATTAACGAAATTCATATAATTAAATGGAACAAAAACATATATTGAACACAAAATATATAACAAGTATAACAAATAAAAAATTTAAAGGGAAAAAAAAAAAGCAGAGCAAAAAGAAAATGACCTTTCCAGTGAGGAATATATGTTCAGCCATCGATGTGATTTCTCCAGATGTTGGATTGAAGATGAATTGCTTCAGTCGAGGACAATTTTGTACTTCCAGACAATCCAACGTTGGAAATTCAATGGAATCTCCAATGCAGAATTTCTCAAGTTTTGGAAGAGAGCATAGGTGAAGATTCTGTAGTCTGGGAAAAGATATCTTCTCCAACCTCTGTTCTCCGTGTTCCTCTGTGATTAGTACCTCCTCCATCATCTCACATCCAATTATTTTTAGGTCCTGAAGATGTACAAGGCTTCTCGCTATAGCAACAGATAAGAGGTGCTTTAGATTATTGCAGTTGCGCACATTGAGCCTCGTTAAGTTCTGCAAATGAAAAGTTGTTGGAAGTTGGTCCGAGCACAAGTCTTTGAATTTCATACCGGACAATTCCAATGACTCCAAGCGAGGGAAAGTAACCTGCAAATATAATTCCGATTTAAATAGCCGAAAAAAATACGTCTAGATACTCTCTCTATATGTTAGCACTAGTCAAGAAACATTAATATTCTAAAAATCAGCTCCAAGAAGTAAACTACAAGAAAAAAAATCCACAATTAATAACCACAAGTTTCATTACCGAATATGGAGATAAATTATATTTGCAATTTAAAAATTTTGAAAAAAAAAAAAAACAACACGAAAAGAAATTAATAACAAAAAAGGCTTATTTACTTTTGTTGATTTTCGTTGCTTGCCCTATTTTTTTAGACTTATTATTAAAAGTTTTAAGTTAGTAAATGTAATGGCAAACATACTAATTTCAAAAAACAAATATTAAATATACTTATTTTGTATTTACTGTTTGCTTATCTATGAAAAAAAGGCTCCATGCCTAAAATTTCAAATTAAAAAAGAAAAACAGTGAGAGAGAGAGAGAGAAGAAAGGTGAATATCAAAGTAAATAAAAGTAAAGTTGGGCGTTTCAGGCCAAAAACAAAATATAGATAATAATAAAGTTGGGTGTAAAAATATATTTGAAATCGTGAACCAATATTGATGTTATAAAAGAATAGTTTTGAAATCTATAAGGGTGTGTAATAAGTAAATTTAATTATTTTAAAAGGCGAGGTCTATTGATACCCTCTGTTTGTTTTCCCATCCTTTTTTTAATATATTTTATTAGTATTGAATTACAAACTTAGTTGATGTTTTAAAATATATTCTTCACACATCTAATTTTAAAATTAATAAGTAAATACTATATTCTTTTAAATATAACATATAAAATAATCAGCTCTAATCAATTATCATCAGAAAACAACAAAGAATCGTTAATTGCTTTAAGCGAAAACAAACATAACGTATCAAACTACTATCACTATTTTTGTGTGTGTATAACTTATAGAACTACTATCATAGCTATCACTATTGTTAGTCAATGTTTTATTATTCATATTATTGACTTTGCAACCAACATTATTATGTCTAGACTTTTCCTTTTTTTTTTTTTTTTTTCCTTCTTCATTTTCAAATCCGATAGAGGGTAGAAGAAATATAACTTTACCTTTCTGCTGAATAAAGGCATGGGAGAATCTGATGATGAAGTATCAGCCATATCCATCTCAGAGTGAAAGAATTGAACAAACTCTGGTAAATCTTCTAGAATCAAGGAGCGTAGTTGAGCAAACTCCATCTGATCTACGGAATTGTGGTTGTCATCATCTCTTCCATGGGTAACTATCTCTTTCATCATCTTACAACTAGACATTGTGATTTCCTCAAACTGTCGAGTGATAGATGATGAGAAGAGGTTTTTCAATCTGTCACATTGTCGTACTGTTATAAACCTTAGCTTGCCAAATGACTCTGCTGTAAGTTTTCCATTACATATTCTTTCCAGATTCATCAGTTGAATGAGACACAATCGCTCCAATTTCTGAAACACACTACAAGGTTGATTCTCCGTTGCATTAATGAGATATCGAATTTCATCATTTTCTTGGAACCTAAAACTCTTCAATTGACAAAAGCCCTCTTCGCTTATTTCATAAACAACGTTGTTGACACCCTTGAATCCATACAAGTATAGTACTTCAGATCTTTTCATGATCATCTCAAGACCATATTCACCTAAGAGATTGTGCCCAGAGAGCTTAAGACGCAAACTATTATGGTTCTGGAACTCTGATTTCTTTATTTCTGGATCATATGATGTTTCTCCAATAGATAACTCGAACCTCTTTAAATTCTCACTAAACAAAGCTTTTGGCAAAATATTGTAGTCCTCGATACTCAAAAATAAAGTGGTCAGTTGTGGCAAATTTTTCAACTCGATAAGACTAGCGTTAGTTCTTTCTCCACTGACTCCTTCATCCTCCCACTTTAAAGGCACTCTTCTCATGTTCAACTCTTCCAATCTTACCAAACTCGAGATGACACCAGGTTGAATCACTTCAAGATATATGCAAAATTCCAAATTCAACGATTGCAGATGAATCAATTGCCCAATATGTTTCGGCAACTCTACAATATCGGATCTGGAAAGGTCAAGAAACTTCAAACCTTTTAGCTCTCCAATTACAGCTACGCTTCCCCTACAACCAGACAAGCACAATGTTTGGAGATTTCGAAGTAGACAGAAGGATGCTGGAAGCAACCCTACATCTACTCTATCCAAACGTACAACTTTAAGCTCCCTTTTCTCTTCAAAAAACTTATCCGGAATTTGCAAATGATTTTGACTTCCATTAAACACAAATAATAGTTCGAGTTGAGGGCAATTCAATCTTTCTGGGAGCTTGTTGTGATGCTGAGGAACAAGTAGGGAAACTGCAGTTGAGTCAACGTGTCGCTTCTTAGTTGAAAATTCTTCATCAAACTTCTCAACATTTGCAATATTATGCATTCGCCTGTCTTGAGAGGCAATTGATATCATAACATGACGGACAACATCGTGCATCTTCACTGTATCATGATTGTTTCCTTGTAACAACAAACATCGAGTTTTTAGTTTATCAACCTGTGAGCACACCCTATTCCTTGCCTCCTCTATTGTATAGACTCTTTGAAACAAGCCCCAACCAACGCCATATATCATTAAGTCCTTGATTTCTATCTCGGCATCTTCTTCATGTAAACTAGAAAGCAGCAGCAATGACTTCGCTTCCTCATCGCTTTCCAAGAAATCATAACTCAACTTTATGCTTGCATATACTTTTTTATCCATTCCCGCTATGTTTGTTAGGATACTCCTTTTCAACTGTAGCAAAGCGTCCTTCCAAGTTGACAGCCTTTTATTTCTCAGCGCAAGACCAACTGTCGTGATGGCAATTGGCAAGCCTGCACATTCCTTGACGATGTCTTTCACCAAAGGTTGGAAATCGACATTTTCACCAGAACTACCCACATTCTTTTTAAACAAATCAATTCCTTCTGCATCCGACAGTACTCTAACTTCGATAATCTTCTCAACACCCATAGAATCCTGTAAAACATTTAGGAATCTGGAAGTCAATAATATCTTGCAGCCTTTCTGATCTTCAGCAAAATCCATTCCAACAGCCGACAAGTCAAGTTCATTCCAAACATCATCCAAAATAACAAGGATATTCTTTTCTTGGCTTAATCTTTTTCGTAACCTGCTCGCTCTAACCAATTTGCTTTTGATCTCAGAGAACTTTTCTAGACCCACCTGTTCGGCGATATCTTGTTGAATGCTTTCGTCATCTGGGTTTTGGGATACGGTTGTGATAGCTACTTTATCAAACAACTTTTCTTCCATGGCTACTTTTGCAACTTCTTTTGCAAGCACAGTTTTGCCAATGCCGCCCATGCCGTACATCCCAATCATCCGAACATTAACATCTTTTAGGGCCTCCATGATTTCCCTCATAATTCGAACTCTTGATTCAAAGACTTGATAGCCTTTGCTCACAATAGAAGTTTCGATACAAGGGGAAAAAGAAACTCTATTGAATTTCTCAACATTAAGGATTTCACCCATAACAACGTGCACCGTCTTCTTTGCTTTCCTGCTTAGCTGATGTCGTGACACCAAATTCGGAAATGACCCACTACTTGTACATCTTGTCTTCGCGTGATCTTCGCTTTGCAGAAAATTCATATAATTCTCAGCGCTGCTTAGCCAGTTTTCAACGTCGGCTTCAATTTCTTCACCATTTCTTCTAGCCTCGTCAACGCGATGCTGCAATCTGTCTCTTGCATACCCCAACTGTTGTATTTGTGCTTTAAGGTTGTCTATATTACTTTTGTAGTAAAATAGATAACCCAATTGGCGGCAGACCGGATTGACTGTATACTCAGCAACCTTCGTAACAACTGAAGCAGTGATTCCGATGAGAAAATCCATGCTTTCCTGGTTTACTCCTTCAGTCTCCTACTTGTTCTTGCTCACTTTCTCTCTTTCTAATTCCTTTTCTAGGCACTTCTAAGATTATGTCAAAATGGAAACCCACAGTAATTAAAGACAAGACAAAGCAATTTCAATAATGAGATTAAAAAATGGGATGTATAGGAAAAATAGAATTCAAATTTAAAAGAAGAATCACTTTTTGCTGGGAAAAAAAAAAGGTGAAAACTTAACAAATATGAGAAATTATACTTTAATTTCTCCGAACAGGTTTAAGCCTAACTTTATAGAGACTTAGGCGATCACCTAACTTCGATCCCGCCGTGAACTTACTTTAACATACCAAGATTACTAACTCAAAAAACTCATCTACTATATACATGAAGTGTACATATATATATATATATATATATATATATATATACTTCAGCAGCTTTCTCAAGTAGTTATTAAAATAACTCATGATTTAGACTCAAAGCTCAATAGTAGTCTTAGTAGTCTTAGTGGCAATGGCTAGGTTAAAACTTGTAAAATATTATTATGACATTACACAATCTATATTACACACACACAAAAAATATATAGATCATAAAGAGAGGATCTACGGAGTTTAGAGACACACACACATATATATAAATATGTATGTATGTATATATATCATATCTATGGGGTTTGGAGACATGTTTCAAGCATTTATGTTCACGTGTATATTGACTTTGTTGGATTTTTCAGTCACGTGGATGTAAAAAACTTTTAATTTTCTTTTGTTGGTTTGTCATTATTTAGGAGCTTATAATGAACTAACATACATATAATTATATAGATCAGATTTTAGGAAAAAGCAAGGGCATGAATAATGTGGTAAAATAGATAGTAAATTACTTAAGAGAACATGGCACTGAGGGGTAGCGGGAAAAAAGTGTTTAAATAGAGATGCATTTAAACAAATTACAAGGGCCACAGTTGTAAATATACTACTTATAGGACAATAATAAAACGCCAAATAAGACGCATTTAAAAATATAAGATTCCAAAATAAAGAAAAGCATATGAATTGAAATGCACAATTCGGTCAAAAAGTATGTTTTATAGATAACTACAACATATTTGAGGGGAAAAAATAAGATTTCAACAGAGATTAGAGAAACATATTGATGAACAATATAAATTTTGGGGGAAAAAGAAATAAAAACGACAAAAAGACATTAGAAGTAGCATTTTTATTTTTTACTGGTAAGCTCTGTAGTCTTTAGTTACTATTCTAAAGCGAACAAAAATTTGGGTTTTTCAATATAATAACTTTAATTTTTAGGATATCTCAAAAAAAAAAATCTTTAATTTTTCAGTGAAAGTGGACAGGTCACGAACTAGCTGTACATGTGGATTGCTGTTACTAAACTAAGACCAACTCCAATGCATACTCTAAAATAGAGTTTTGCACCAATTTAGAGTATTGAGCTTCTCCAACCCATACTCTATATGGAACTTTAAATATAAAGTATGAACAGTATATTTCATATTTAAAATATCACTGTTCATACTCTAAATTACTTTTTTTTTAAATTAAATTTTAAACTGATATTTAAATAAAAATAAAAATTATAAAGTTACCCTTAACTTAATTTTTCTTTGAAAATTACCTATTTTTCTATATGTAAAGTATTTGTATGTTTAAATCTTAAGCTATATTTATTTTTTTATACCTTTTTTTATTTTATTATTTTGAATAAATTTTGTAAGATAGTAAATCAACATACAAGTTTTACATAAATTAAAAAGTTGAGAAGCTATTCTAATTCATAAACAAACCATAAATAAGCATACATAAAAATACATTAAACAATTACATGTGATAAACCAAATATAACACAAAATACATAATGTAAAGGCGTAAAAAGAGATAACATAGAGATATTATGGTGGAAGAATAATGATTTAATAGTCCGGTATACCAGTACCGGATCCTCCAATATTATTAAAATATTGGTTGAATGCATTATTAGACCTATGCATATCATCTTGTTGTTCTTGTTGCTGCTGTTCTTGCAATCTATATTTAAAATTATAGGGAATAAATATAAAATAATATCTAAATGATTATAAAAAAGAATATAAATAAAATATTCCTTTTAGAGTTTGATATAGAGTAAATAAGTTGGAGATGAAATAGTTATTTAATATGACATATACTCTATTTTAGAATTTCTGTACTCTAAAATAGAGTATTTGAATTCGAGATGGCTTAAACTTATTTTCTAGATGTGCATTGGAAACAATTATTTTGAATTTCCACCTAATAAACTCCCCCAAAATATCACCTTTAACTTACAAAATTCTCAAAAAAATAGATAACTAAAAGTTACTTACGGATCAGCTTTCCCCAATGGAACATATTTTATACGTTAAAAAATAAAAAGTTTCAGATGGTTATTTTATATTCCAGAAAAAAAAAAAAAAAAAAAAAAAAAAAAAAGAGAAGATATTTTCAAAACAAGATCAGATTAAGACTGAAGTTACCAAAAAAAAAAAAGTAATAATTTATAAGGAAATTGTCAAAAGAGCAAATCATAAGAATAAATAAGAAAACATGGTATTCTTACGTACCTGAAATATATATGTGTAAAATATATATATATTGGACAACAAACAGAGATATAAGCTTGATTATCAAGATCGCAGATCACGTATTTTGCAAACTAGAAGCTACAAGCAGAGCTTTTTTTTTTTTTTTTTTTTTTTCTGGTTTTTGTGAAATTTAATGAAGAAGAAGATGAAGGAAAAGTGATTTTTTTTTTTTTTTTTTGTTTTGGTTTTTTGGTTTGTTTTGGTGTTTTTTTTTTATTTTGAGTTTTTTTTTTTAGATGGCTATGGTTGGGTTGAAGCAACAAAAGGGCTTTTACACAAATAAAATGAAAGGGAAGAGACTGAGATCAAATGATCAGGAAACGAAAGAGCAACTGCTGCCTGCCTTTTGTGGGAAGTTGAGGTCAAGTTTTGCATATCTGTTTTTGAGATCGAAGACAAATTAATTGAAGATTTGCAGATCTGTTTTTGAGATCGAAGACAAATTAATTGAAGAGTAGAGTCAACTTGCGAATATTAGTCATAAAATAATGAAAACAGATTTTAATAAGAAAAAAAATTTGTGACCACATGCTTCGCCCATTTTAAAAAAGAAGGGACTTAAGAAGGGACTTCGGTGGAGCTCCATCGACAACCATAGAGTTCGTTTTTTATACTGTTTAAATGTAATTTACTAGCTGAAATTATGTGTATATATATAATAAATACAATACACTCTAGCGAGATAGCGAAATCGCGAGAAAGAGAGAGAAGGGGGGGCCGGGGATGGTGGCGGCCGGGGGGAGGGGGGCAGGGCCCGGGGGCTGGCTGGGGGCCGGGGGTGGGGGCCGGCGGGAGGGAGGGGAAGAGAGAGAGAAGAGAAGAAAGAGAAAGGGAAAGAGAAAGGGGGGGTGCGGGGGAGGGTGGCGGCCGGGGGTGGGGGGAGGCCGGGCGTGGGGGGAGGCCGGGGGTAGGGGCCGGCGGGAGGGAGGGGAAGAGAGAGAAAGGGGAAGAGAGAGAGGGGAAGAGAGAGAGAAGAGAAGAGAGAGAAAGGGGAAGAGAGAGAAATTGAGTCGCCGGCGGCCGGAAAAAATGCCGGAAGTGGGTCGCCGATGTCGGGGTGGGTCACCGGCATCGGTAGTCGACGTCGGCGTGGCTCACCGGCGTCAGTCGCCGGCGGTGGAAAGGTCACTGGCGGCGGAGAAGACTTGGGGTGGGAAAGTTTATATGAGGTAAAGTCTATAATAACAATGAAATATCAACTGTTCGATTAAAATCGAACGGTTAAAAAAAAAGCTCTACCTATAGGGTCTCTGGGAGAGGCTCTACCACAGCCTCTCCCTTTTAAAAATACCCAAATTCTCTTGTACGTTTTGCGTAAACATTTTGAAAGTCTCCCAAGGGTGGGGTAGTTAGCAAGTGCTATTATCATGGTTATTATTTTTTTCATCACACAAATTATTTTTTGAAATATTAAGGGTTTTGGAATTTTACATTTTCAGTTTTGACAACTTGCAACTCTAAATGTTGAATTTTGATATTTTACCCCTCACTTACAATATTGTTGCAATGTTTCTGATTTTACCATACGATATGTGCAAAATTGGCATTTTAAGCATTTTTTTTAATGAATGTCACAAGTTTTATTTAATTACAAACACGATTGTTTTCTTAAAAATGATTAATTAGTATTTTAAAAAATAATTAATTAATAATTGACCACATAGTGGTTAGTTAATTGCCGATTGACTGATATCAGTACGTGTTATTTACTATCAACCAATCAACATTGTGACTACAGTCATTTTCTTAAAAAAAAAAAAAAAAAAGCGAGAGAGAGAGAGTTTGGCCACATTTCTTTTAAAGTGACAAAAATTATCCATCTACCTAATTTCTCATTTTACTAAATTCGTTAATTCGTTAATTTAGTAATGATAAACCCCATCTCGTTCCAGAAATCCTAAAGTTTTCAATTAAACTAAAAAAATCTCCCAAAATAATTCATAGATCTCACAATTATATAATATAGCAGACGTCGGTGTGCATGAGCAAGGTTAGTTCTGGTCTTCACCTATCTACTCAAGGATATAGCTACTAAACAAAAACTAGAGACTTAGCTTGTATTTAGTTTGCCCATTGGAGATAAAATTTTTAAATTGGAGTCGTTGATTATTCAAAAACTAGTTATAAATTTTGTTAACTTTTTAGAAAAAGATAAAAATTATATTAAGAAAATACAGTTTAGTTAGAGTTAAATTTGGATATCATGCAAACACTTAATCTATTATGTTATTGGCTCAGGAGCAAAACTACCAAAACTTCAAATATTAATATGTTTCGACCTGAAACTTCTATTATTGTCTCTAAAACAAGCATAAAAGAAATCATTGTGTCATCTTGCAGGGGTCTATTGTCACCTCGACCTGACCCAGCCCATTTGGATTGAAGGGGAAGGATGGATTGGGTTGGACTGGCCCACTTAAGAAACGGACTAAGACGAGTTTTCTAGAAGGAGACTTTTGATAAATACCACAAAATCATCATTGGATTGATTTTTATCACACAAGTAAAAACTCTTAGAAGAAATATCATAAATGACAGTGTAAATATTAATTTATCTATTTATTTTAAAATTTAAATTTAAATTATTAATTAATATCTATATATAACCTTTTAAGTTATCAAATGATAATCAATTTATTATCGACCGATGGTTTATTAAATAATAACCAATTCAGTGACTATGATGATCAGTAAATAATCAGTTAATTATCGACCTCCTCTAAGTTTCTGATTACTAACAAGGAATTAATTAATTATCAAATAATAATTAATTACGTACCAACCAATATTATCTAGTAGTTGACCGCCAACCACAGATTTTGTCAGATTTATCAGATTTCGGTCATCCCAAATATTGCAGAGAACAAATAAAAAAAAAACATAAAACACAAAAAAAACATAAAACAAAAAACAAAAAATAATCATAAAAAATAATCAAAATTCCAAAAAATCATTAAAAAAAAAAAAAAAACAAATTCAAAGAACAAATCATCAAACATCGTCGAAAGCCAAATTACGGAAAGCAAATAAAATAATCCAAATTCCAAAACTGTTCACGGCCGAACAGAGATGCGGCCACAGCTCACCAACAAGTCTCCCCCAACTCCAGGCTGTCGGGATCGTTCTTCCCGTGTTGTCACCACCTCGCCACAAAGAATCTGCTGCTGCCATCACTGGAACCACGAGAGGGGATCACTAGTAAGCTCCGATGGTGTGGAGTTGCAGAAGATGAAGATCGGGAGGCATTGGGAGCTACAGTCGGCAATGACAGTCCACCGTTGCCGAGGAAAAGATGATCGGAGGCAGCCCCGATCGCGATCTCAGAGCCAGTAGCTCCGTTATCGGCGCGTTGCGAATGTCAGCCGTCACTGATCTCCACCATCAGAGTTGAGGTCACGAGTTGGGCCAGCGTGAGGATCGGGCATGAAGGAGATAGGTCTCACGAGTTTCGGATCTCCATAATCGAAGTTGAGGTCTCGATCAAGGCCGAAACGAGGAACGGGCATGAAGGAGATAGATCCTACGAGTTTTCGGTGACTGCAGCAGCAAGAAGGTAGAACGGGCGTGAGGAGAGAGGGGCGAGCTCGTGTGGGGGGTAGAGAGAGGACGGATGATTGTTGAAGAGAGAGAAATAATTTAATAAAATGTATGTTTAAATTGATTATGATATTATCTTAATGATATTTTTCACAACACTTTTTAATTTTGCAGTAAAAATAAATCTACATCTTATTTTTGTGACTTCTCCCCTAATTATCGCTTTAGAGAAATTGACGATCAAACAAAAAGACAAAAGCGAATTACGTAGTTCGGTCTTTTGACCTACATCCACGGGCGATCTCTGGAAATGGTTTCACTATGAATGAGAAAGTTTACACCCTGATTTCCACTCAGTTTCCTTCTCTCCAAGCAGGTGTTTATCAGTATAGTCTCAGTTTCTATCAGAACTCTCAAGCTTACAAACAACTAAGCTTGTCTACTTTGTTACACAATGTGAATATCTGTCTTGGCCGAACTTGTCCACATGTCACTCCGGAAGCATCGAAGATGCTTATGAACCAATCACTACAGAAATAGTTCAGAACAAATGTTTGTTTAAAGATAGAAAAGAGCCAAGTAAAAAAGCAAAAAAAATCTGTTCTGCAAAAACTATTTGTTCGTGAACTAAGAAAGTGAAGAGACCTCCGATGAGTGATGCAAAGCTCGGACGCAATCATGTGCTTTGATGATCGAACTTCGTTTGTATCGCATCTGGGCTCCGTTATTATTCTAACTAAAGTAGGTGCTTGTTCCTGCTCACATGTTTTGCATCAAAACTAATTTGGTATACCTGCCTGGTAGAAAACCACTCACTTTCTAGTGCTTTTTGGGAAACAACAAACCTGGTGCAACTCTTCCTTAATGAACAAAACATAAAATAACAAGTTCTCAAATTCTTGTTGAACAGGAATATTTATTATTGTCTCTACTAATCTGAAGTCAAACATGACTATTTTGGGGAAAATGGTATGACTGAAATTTCTTGTTGTAAATTGTAAAAAAAAAAAAAAAAAAAAGGCGAAGGGAATGGAAGGTGTTCTTACCATCTTTTTCAAGAAGTACGTAAACTTGTAGGATACGTTCAATCTCCTCCAGGCAAGGGATCAGAACTCTCCTCGGAAACGTAGGCCGATCTGTTATACACAACAATGAACCAAAGGTGAGATAAGATATGCAAAGTATGACTCTAATTACAATTACGAAAGATATTTGGAATAGAAAATGATATAGATTTTTGTAAGTTTCAATATCAGACGAACTCTCTCTTAAAACAAGTTCATTAAGAAGAAAGTCGTGGAAACAAAACAAGTTTGGGTAACTGATGCATACCAGTTTGGTGGATGAGTCTCCTCTTTTATTAGCTGCATTATCCTCTAAAATCTTTTGAATGGTCAAGTTAATATCACCCTCCCAAGGCTGTTTTCTGGGAACACAGTCATATTCAATTCCATCCCAATACCATTCTGTTCCCAGTCTATTGAAGATACCTAAATTCACTATTTCTGTTAATATTTGATTTAGCTTTTGGGTGGTTATAATTCCACGACAGAAACTCTGCATATCAGGGCAATGACTCAAAATCAATTTTTCCAGAAGTGGAAATCTGATTGCAGCATTTCCAGAGTAGAAGCTCTTGAGACTCGGTAAATCATGAAGTGCTAAAATCCTCAATCGGCTGAAAACAATCTCATCCTCTGTTTCCCCTTGCTTGCTTGCTATAATTTCTGTCATTTGTTTGCAATTAGCAATGCTTACTCTAGTAAGCAGAACCAGACTTTCGGCAGTTGAGGAGGCTAACAAATTGTTCATTTTATGGCAACCCGATACCCTCAGATCTTTCAAATTTCTGAAAGCGTCTAAGCATGGCACTAATCTCATTAAACTTGCACATGAGAGCACCTCCAGCACTTTCGTATTTTGGAAGGCCTTGCCTCGCTTGACGTTTTTTGGATTCTCAAATAGATGCCTCATGTTATTGAGATTCCATAACTGCAATTCTTTCACACGTAGGAATGGCCCATCAGCTAAGTGCATAACGTCAACGTCTATACATATTTCTTCCACAGGTGAACCCCTAAAACGAAGCTCCTCAAGATTCTGAAATCTCTGAATGAATTCAAATGGGAAAACAACTGACTTTTCATCATTGTAGACCATTTGTAGGCCCCTCAGAGTGCAAAAGTGCACTGATGAAGATTGAGGATGCCATATCTTATTAATGACTTGTCTACCATGGCCAGAGATTTAAGCTCGGACACATGACCTACAAGAATACAAACTATCATCATTTTGAGCAAATGAAAGCTCGGGACACAATTACATTTAACAAATTTAGTAAACATTGTTTCGTTTATGTGAGCAATGCTCGTTTGCACCCAGATTTAGATATATTCAAGTCAAATGATAGCCTTGACCCAAATAGAAAAGCAGTATAGATAAATTTATTAACGAAATTCATATAATTAAATGGAACAAAAACATATTGAACACAAAATATAAATATAACAAGTTAAAAAAAAAAAAAAGCAGAGCAAAAAGAAAATGACCTTTCCAGTGAGGAATATTTGTTCAGCCATCGATGTGATTTCTCCAGATATTGGATTGAAGATGAACTGCTTCAGTCGAGGACAATTTTGTACTTCCAGAGAAGACAACGTTGGAAATTCAATGGAATCTCCAACGCAGAATTTCTCGAGTTTTGGAAGAGTATGTATGTGAAGATTCTGTAGTCTGGGAAAAGATATCTTCTCCAACCTCTGTTCTCCATGTTCCTCTGTGATTAGTACCTCCTCCATCATCTTACATCCACTTATTTCTAGGTCCTGAAGATGTACAAGGCTCCTCGCTATAGCAACAGATAAGAGATGCTTTAGATTATTGCAGTTGCGCACATTGAGCCTTGTTAAGTTCTGCAAATGAAAAGTTGTTGGAAGTAGGTCTGAGCACAAGCTTTTGAATTTCATACCGAACAATCGCAAGTCCGCCAAGCGAGGGAAAGTAACCTGCAAATATAATTCCAATTTAAATAGCCGAAAAAAATACGTCTAGATATTCTCTCTATCAAGAAACATTCTAAAAATCAGCTCCGAGAAGTAAACTAGTTCTTTCTGGTCCAAATTATGACAAGAAAAAAAGCCTTAATTAATAACTACAAGTTTTATTATCGTTGCAATTTAAAAATCTCCCCCCCCCCCCCCCCAACAAAAAAAAAAAAAAAAAAAACCAACACGAAAAGAAATTAATAACAAAAAAGGCTTATTTGCTTTTGTTGCTTTTCGTTGCTTGCCCTATTTTTTCACACTTATATTTGAAATTTTTAAGTTAGTAAATGTAATGGCAAACATACTTATTTCAAAAAATAAATTGTAAATATACTTATTTTGTATTTTCAATTTGCTTATCTATGAAAAAAAAGGCTCCATGCCTAAAATTTCAAATTAAAAAAGAAAAACAGTGACAGAGAGAGAAAGACAGAGAAAGGTGAATATCAAAGTAAAAAAAAAAGTAAAGTTGGGTATTTCAGACCAAAAAAAAAAAGATGATAATAAAGCTGGCTGTAAAAATATATTTGAAATCGTGAACCAAATTTATGTTATATAAGAATAGTTTTGAAATTTATAAGGGTGTATAATAAGAAAATTTAATTATTTTAAAAGGAGAGATCTATTGATACTCTCCGTTTGCTCTTCCCACTTTTTTTTTTTTGTAATATATTTTATTATTACTGAATTACAAATTTACTTGATGTTTTAAAATATACTCTTCACAATCTCATCTTAAAATTAATAAGTAAATACTGTATTCTTTTAAATATAACACATAATCAATAATCATAAAAAAAAAAAAAGAAAGAATCGTTAATGGCTTTAAACGAAAACAAACGTAATGCATCGCATTACTATTTGTGTGTGATATAACTCTGCAATCAACATTATTATGTCTAGACTTTTCTTTTTTTTTTTTTTTTTTTTAAAGGACCTACTTCATATTCGAATCCGATGGAGGGTAGAAGAAATATGACTTTACCTTTTTGCTGAATAAAGGCATGGGAGAATCTGATGATGAAGTATCAGCCATATCCATCTCAGAGTGAAAGAATTGAACAAACTTTGGTAAATCTCTCAATGTTAAAGAGCTTAATTGAGCAAACTCCATCTTATCTATAGAATTGTGGTTGTCATCTTCTGTTCCATGGGTAACTATCTCTTTCATCATCTTGCAACTATACACTTTAATTTCCTCAAAATGTCGAGCGATAGATGATGAGAAGAGATTTTTCAATCTGCCACATTGCCGCACTGTTATAAACCTTAGCTTCCCAAATGACTCTGCTGTGAGTTTTCCATTACATATCCTTTCCAGATTCATCAGTCTAATGAGACACAATCGCTCCAATTTCTGAAACACACCACAAGGTTGATTCTCCGTTGCATTAACGAGATATCGAATTTCATCATTATCTTGTAACCCAAAACTCTTCAATTGACAAAAGCCCTCTTTGCTTATTTCATAAACAACATTGTTGACACCCTTGAATCCATACAAGTATAGCACTTCAGATCTTTTCATGATCATATCAAGACCATATTCACCTAAGAGATTATGCCCAGAGAGCTTAAGACGTAAACTATTGTGGTTCTGGAACTCTGATTTCTCTATTTCTGGATCATATGATGTTTCTCCAATAGATAACTCGAACCTCTTCAAATTCTCACCAAACAAAGCTTTTGGCAAAATATTGCAGTTCTCGATACTCAAAAGTAAAGTGGTCAGTTGCGGCAAATTTCTCAACTCGATAAGACTAGCATTAGTTCTTTCTCCACCGACTCCTTCATCCTCCCACTTTAAAGGGACTCCTCTCATGTTCAACTCTTCCAATCTTACCAAACTCGAGATGACACCAGGTTGAATCACTTCAAGAAATTTGCAAAATTCCAAATTCAACGATTGCAGATGAATCAATTGCCCGATATCTTTTGGCAACTCTACAATATCGGATCTGGAAAGGTCAAGAATCTTCAAACCTTTTAGCTCTCCAATTACAGCTGCGCTTCCCCTACAACGAGACAAGCACAATGTCTGGAGATTTCGAAGTAGACAGAAGGATGCTGGAAGCAACCCTATATCTACTCTATCCAAACGTACAACTTTAAGCTCCCTTTTCTCTTCAAGAAACTTCTCCGGAATTTGCAAATAATTTTGACTTCTAGTAAACACAAATAATAGTTCGAGTTGAGGACAATCCAATCTTTCTGGGAGCTTGTTGCGATGCCGAGGAACAAGTAGGGAAACTACAGTTGAGTCAGCGTGTCGTTTCTTACTTGAAAATTCTTCATCAAACTTGTCAATATTAGCAATATTATGCATTCGCTTGTCTTGAGAGGCAATTGATATCATAACATCACGAATGACATCGTGCACCTTCACTCTATCATGACTGTCTCCTTGTAACAACAAACAGCGAGCTTTTAGTTTATCAACCAGTGAGCACACCCTATTCCTTGCCTCCTCTAATGTATAGACATGTTGAAATAAGCCCCAACCAACGCCATATATCATTAAGTTCTTGATTTCTATCTCGGCATCTTCTCCATGTAAACTAGAAAGCAGCAACAATGACTTCGCTTCCTCGTCACTTCCCAAGCAATCATAACTCACCTTTATGCTTTTATATACTTTTTCATCCATTCCCTCTATGTTTGTTAGGATACTCCTTTTCAACTGTAGCAAAGCGTCCTTCCATGTTGACAACCTTTCATATCTCAGTGCATGAGCAATTGTCGTGATGGCAATGGGCAAGCCTGCACATTCCTTGACAATGTCTTTCACCAAAGGTTGGAAATCGACATTTTCACCAGAACTACCCACATTCTTTTTAAACAAATCAATCCCTTCTGCATCCGATAGTACTCTAACTTCGATAATCCTCTCAACTCCCAAAGAACCCTGTAAAACATTTAGGAATCTGGAAGTCAATAATATCTTGCAGCCTTTCTGATCTTCAGCAAAATCCATTCCAACAGCCGATAAGTCAAGTTCATTCCAAACATCATCCAAAATAACAAGGATATTCTTTTCTTGGCTTAATCTTTTTCGTAACCAGTTCGCTCTAACCAATTTGCTTTTGATCTCAGAGATTTCTTTTAGTCCCACCTGTTCGGCGATTTCTTGTTGAATGCTTTCGTCATCTGGGTTTTGGGATACGGTTGTGATAGCTACTTTATCAAACAACTTTTCTTCCATGGCTACTTCTGCAACTTTTTTTGCAAGCACAGTTTTGCCAATGCCGCCCATGCCGTACATCCCAATCGTTCGAACATTAACATCTCTTAGGGCCTCCATGATTTCCCTCAAAGTTCGAACTCTTGATACAAAGACTTGATAGCCTTTGTTCACAAAGGAAGTTGGAATAGGAGGGCGAAAAGACACCGTAACGAATTTATCAGCATTAAGGAGTTCACCCATAACAACATGCACCGTCTTCTTTGCTTTCCTGCTTAGCTGATATCGAGACACCAAATTCGGAAACGGCCCACTACTTGTACATCTTGTCTTTGCGTGTTCTTCATTTTGCAGAAAATTCTCAGACTCTTCTTTGATCCTACTTGCACTGCTTAGCCAATTTTCAACAACAGCTTCAATTTCTTCACCATTTCTTCTAGCCCCGTCAACGCGATGCTGCAGTCTGTCTCTTGCATACCCCAACTGTTGTATTTGTGCTTTAAGGTTGTCTATATTACTCTTGTAGTAAAATAGATAACTCAATTGGCGGCAGACCGGATCGACTGTACACTCAGCAACCTTCGTAACAACTGAAGCAGTGATTCCAATAAGAAAATCCATGCTTTCCGATTTACTCCTTCTAGGCACTTCTAAGATTAGGTCCAAAGGAAAACCCACTATGATCAAAGAGAAGATCATAGCAATTGCAATTAGATTCAGAACAAATGTATGGGAAAAATAATAATAATAAAAATATCCAAAAATTAAATATAAAAAGAGAGAGAGAGAGAGAGAAATTTTACTATAAAACTTGTGCAAGTAACTCTATTTCATCACCTTTATGAAAATAGGCAAAGGAAGATGAGCAGAACATTTCCTCTGACTTTTCTAAATTAGATTGATTTGCATTTAAAATCCCATATTACTTGAATTAAATACAAATCCAAATTACTAAATTAGATTCTCATTCTAATTTCTATCGTTTTGTCTGAATTTCTTTCCCATTATAATTTCACAAACTCCAGTCCTAATTATCCATATAATCCTGAACAATAAGCTTATTTTTACAACCAAAAAAAAAAAAAGATCTTACATAAAACAAAGTATTAAGCGAGAAGGAAATATTCAAAAGCACAACGTACTGGAGAAGCATAATTTTTAACAGACCACAAAATCAAAACAATAAACAAGGAAACAAGCTTTGCAACGTACCTGATATATATATATATATATATATATTATGACAAGAGTCAGAGAGATTAGCTTGATGATGAAGATCGCAGAGCACGTATTTTGCAAACTTGATGCACCATCTACAAGCAGTTTTTTTTTTTTTTTCCTTCTGATTTTTGAGAAATTTAATGAAGAAGGCAAAGCAAAGTATCACTCTGTCTTTTTTTGTGTTTTTTTTTTTTTGGGAATTTTTTTATGGCTGGGGTTGGGTTGAAGAAACAAAGGGCTTTTACAAAATAAAATGGAAAAGAAGTGTCTGAAATCAATGGCTGGGGTTGGGTTGAAGTAACGAAAGAGCTGCTGCTGCTACTGCTGCTGAGGCGCTGCTGCTTTTGGTTCAGAGTTTAGATCAAAAGTTTGCAGATCTTTTTTTCTTTTTTCTTTTTTGTTGAGATTGATTTTCGGTACAGAAATGTAAAGGTAAACTTGCCAACAGCAATCAATGACTGCAGAGAAATAATGACAACATAAAGATATTTCACACTTGAAACACTTGGTCCATCGATTTGAAAACGTCACACGGACTTCCCATTCAATATGATTGATTGATTGGATGTTTTATCTTAAATTTAAATTTTTTATCTTAATTTTTTTTAAATTAATAAAAATTATAATTAATTTTTATTTTAAAATTTATCAAAAAATTATGTTAAAATTATATAATTACTCATAATCTTTTTCAACTATTTTAAATATTTCAAATAAAAAAATTAAAATTTATCAAATGAAATGAACAAATCAACTTTTTTGATATAGATATAAATAAAACATATAAAATCTATTAACAGTTCGATCAAGAACATGAATTATGTGGATTCATAAGTGAATTTCATTAAATTATAATTTTCAGATAAATATTGACTGAAAGAGAATTTATAAACACTTATAAATCACTTTATTTCCTCACTTCTCGTTGATATCGAGCTCATTAAATAACTATCATTTTTTTATATACAAAAAAAAAAACATAACATGTAAAATTTATAGATATTTTGACCACAAATCAACTTAATACATTATAAAAGGACGAAAATCACTTAATCCTTCCTCACCCACCGCGTGACAATTTTGTCTATCATCTCTAACTAGTTACTATTGAAAAAAATTTTAAAAAATTGTACTTTTATTAAATATAGATATTAAACATCAAAATTCAATTATTATACTATTATTAAGTAAAATGAATATCTAAAAAATGGAAGAAAAAAATTCAATTTTTTCATTTTTCATTTTTATTTTGTATTACGTTTATTTGTATATTAAAAAGAAAAGATAAATTATTTTACCAAAATCATTATCTGATGTGAATAAAAAAAAAAAAACCCTAACTTATCCCCTAAAATTTATTCTTTTTTGGGTTATTTGAAAATTCTATGTTTGAACTAAATTGATTGTCTTTTATTGTTATTATTTTATTTCATCTAAGGGTATTTTTATTACTTTCTTATTTAAAAGTTAGGATTATTTTATTTCATCTAAGGATTATTTTATTTTACTTTCTTATTTTTATTACTTTCATATTTTTAAAAAAAGTTAGGATTAATTATAAAATCCCCTCGTCCATCCTAAATATGTCATTTGCAATATTTTACCCCCGGCGTATTATACAGCAATCACCATTGTGCAATATGTGTTTTTTCTGTTAAAAAGTTTAACAGAAAGTTTTTTTTTTTTTTTTTTTTCTCTCTTCTTGCTAGTGATTTATTTTCTAGGAGAACAAATATGATGTTTTGAAATTTAAGGAGAAAAGTGTTATAAATACTATACTTCAGCGGGAAATTTTGTCATTAATCCTAGTTATAATTTAATGGGGAAAAAAATTAAGTGTCCACATGCTTGGCCTCAAATTTAAAGCCAATGATAATTAGCTCCTTTAAGTCCTGTCATGGATAAAGATGTCAAATGAGCTGGCCCGATCAATTTATTTTGAGCCCATTAATGTTTCGTGTCATATTTGTGTCGGTCTATTTAATAAATATCACATGCCGTATTATGTCCATTTTCAATTTATAACATCAAATTCGGCCCACAATCCATTTATAAATGGGCCGTGTTCTTAACTTATTCGTATATTAATCATGCCTAATGTCAAAAATTTTAAATTAAAAAAAAATAAAATTTTGAATATAATAGAAAGTATTGATTTTTAATAAAAATAAATTAATTGTTAAAAATAAACTACAATATTGAAAACCTTATTAAGTAAAAACATAAAGGAGATAGAATCTTTAAAAGAAAATTAAATAAAAAAAAAAACCATAATTCTTATATGAAAATTGTTGAAAATGTCCTATAAAAAGAATAACGTTGTCGTGTCATTTTCATGCCCCTCATCGTGCTCATGTCGTACTCTTAACATGCTTCGTATCAAAAAATCAAATCAAGCACGACCCATTTAATTAAACGTGCCATATGACACTTTTAACAATCGTATCATGCTCTATCACGCTCATACCAGCCAACTAAGCCCGACTCATTTTAACATCTCTAATCATGAACTTTCGATTTTTTTAATTTTTTTAATTAGTTTATGAAATTTTGATTTTTGACCGTTATGAGCTCTAACATTAAAATAAATGAAAGATTTTACAAAATACTTACATTAAGTGTAAAATGTCTTATTTATTACTTTAGAATATTTTGTACTTAAATTCGATAAACTAATTTATAAAATTAAAATTCAAGGACCTATGTGATAGAATATTTTCATGATTCAAGTACTATACAAATTAATAATCCTAAAGGTAATTACGAAATCTTTTTTATTTTGGAAAAAAGAAAATTTGTACAAAAATGATCTCGTATCTTTGCTTAAACATTTCAAACTTAATATTTTCAAACTTTTTTTTGTCTTTTTCTTTAAAAGTTTTTGTCTTTTTTTTCAAAAATTTTTTTGTCTTTTCTGAAAAGTCAACATAATTTACTATTTAAATTTAAAAATCTTAACTCAAACTTACATACCAAACACTAAGATTTGACCACACATATTCTTTTTTACTGTTGGACAAATTTTAAGAAACGCCCTAAACTTATGTGCAGTTATCTTTATTCTCTTGAGCTTTGAGAAGTGGTAAGAATAGCCCTCAAACTTTAAACTTATTGGCAATTATATCCTTTATATTTGCTTTCGTACATTTTAATGACAAGTGACAACTTAGGGGGTGTTTGGAAAATAAGTTCAACTCCAACTAAACTGTACTTTTTCATCTTAATTTTTGTCTTTTTCTGAAAAGTTAATAAAATTTATAACTACTTTTTAAAAAGTTAATATTACTCAAACTTAAAATTTTTAATTCAATTCAAACTCAACTCATTCACCAATCACCCCCTTAAAATGTGGGTAGTTGCTTCTAGTTCATATATATTGTTTTACAATAAGAGGTATATGAATCTTAATTAATAAAAAAATAACTTTTTTAAATTTAAAATTTTATAACTCCTACTCAAATCCCTCGTGACTCATGCATTAAGCTAGCTCCAATGCCGTGTTACTAGTCATTCATAAGGAACTAAAGAAGCCAAAAAAGAATTCCCTCAATACTTGCTCCCACTGGTGTACACACCACCACAAAAAAAAAAAAAATATATATATATATATATATATATATATCACTTGTATATAGTGTACTATTAAATAGTCTACTTACTCTCTTGACTTTTAAGTTTAGGTTTTTTATGGTGATTTCAAAGAATACCCCTAAGAGAATACACTTTTAAATATTGTCCTATTTATATCAGCTTTAGAACTTTTGTTCTTTCACAAAATAATATCTTTTCTAAAATACCCTTGACTAATCAAAAGGATATTATGATTGAATACCATATGTATTCTACCAAAATACCACTATGATAACAAGAGTAAACACGAATCACCGATTGTCTTTGATCGTCAGAGGGTATTCTTATTGAATATAATTTTTTGTGCATTATACTAGAAAACATTTTGGTAATCTATCATAACACATTTGGTACTAAACACGGTCTCCAATTGTTAGTGTCCGTCTCTAATTACTGGTGAGCACTCTCATAGAATATTTTTTTATAATCTATTATAATGTTTTTGATATTCTACCCGAAATATTTATAAATTTCTACTAATTATTTTTTTTATATATACTACCACATATAAAAATCATATTAAAAAAAAAAAATCAAATTTCAATTATTTTATTAAAAAAAACTTCAAAATATGAAAATATCCCCCCCGCCCGCCTTTTTTTTTTTCGTTCATAAAATCACTAACCCCGCAAATTTAAAAATTCCCACATTCAGAAAATCCTAATTTCTCATTTCCTCCCCTCACCACTCACGCCACCACGAAGCTCCGATGACCGAGGTCCGACGAACCAAGATTTATCGAACCGGAGAAATTCTGGTAACACGTTTCTTGTCATCGCGAAACTATGGCCGTCCCGTCAAGATTCTCGCCATCGCAGGACCTTCATCGAGAAAAAATCCAATGCATTTGTATTTTAACAGTTGTTTGCCGAATTTATTCTATTTTCTTTGGCAAAAAGAGTCATGGGCTTCTTTGATTGGGCTTTAATTGAACTCTTCTTTTTTTTTTTTTCCTTTTTTTTTAAGGTTGAATTTGTGAACTCTTTTTTAAATTGTTAATGAGATGGAACACAGAGTAAATAACTAAAACAAATTAAGGAAATATTAGGTAAATAAATAGTTTTTAAACACTTATTTAAATCAATTATAAAAAATTTTTATTTTATAAAATAACCGTTAATCAGTAGTTGACCACAATCAATCAATGATTAATTTTAATCGATCAGTAAAAAACATATATTAACATTTATCAACCATGATCAATCAGTAATTAACTGGATAAATTTATTGATCATTTAAAAAATAACAATCATTTGTATAATTTTACAAAACTTAGGTGGTTTATTAAAAAAAACTTCTTAAAAAAGGTTATTTACCCACATATCCCATAAATTAATATTATAACTATATAAATGTCGATACTTTATTTATATTTTAGTTAGTAAATAAATTATTTACCTAACAACTAATTATCCACATAGCAAATTAGGTCAAATATATTATCTAGTAAATAAGTTTATTTACTAATTTATTTACTTTTAGTAAAAAAAACCTATTTATTCGTAAATAGGTTATTTATCTCTTTTAGCTTCTGTCTATTTACTTCTTTCTCCCATTATTAAATAATGCAGAATTTTTTGTTTATTTTAGAGCATTAGTATTGTTATTATTATTTCAATGCCATGATTCTCTTCCTTTCCTTTTTGGGTCTCAAGTCAACTTTTTATTTTTATTTTTGTCCTCGTATGCCATTACAACAAAACACACTCTCACATGCAAAATTTTTTTTATTTGAAAATACATGAATTTGTCTCTGAAACTTCCAAAGACAAAAAAATTGATTTCGTCATAAGATCTATAAAAGTCTTACTTGATTTTTCAATTATTTTACTAATTTGCATGGTACGTACAGGTCACCTGAACTATTTTTCTTAAGAAACGTCGATCAATTAAGGAAAAAGAAAAAAAATAAAAAATAAAAAAAGAGAACAATGAACCAAATTCTCGTAAAGCATGCATCCTTCGATTTAAATATTAAATTGGAAATGAAAACTGCTTGAAATTTAGGATAAAATAATTCATCACTCTCAATTTCTTTTTTTAATTGACAATTATTTTCCTTAAAAAAAAAAAAAAAGAGTCAATGGATAGGTACATCACTAATCACTTCAACCTATTGTGCAAAGTAGAAGGATTCATAAGGAGTAATGCTGTAAATATGGGTTGAATTGAACGGTCGGCTCATGACCCACCTCTTTGACTCGTAGGCTAACCTGGCCCGTTTTGTTAGGCTAAGGGGTTATATCCGACCACCCTGTTCTTATCCGAGTCGACCGAACCCGATTCTTTGTATGGGCAGGCCCATATTTTCCTGTCGACCCGCATGGGTCGAGCCGGGCCAGGTGGCCATATTTGTAGCCCTAAATTAAGGAGATTGAGGGTCCAAGACGAGTGGGGAGACAATTTATGAGATAGACACTTTTCTGGAGTGCATACGGCCAAAGTTAAAGTGGTGCTGCACAATGAGCTAGAGAGCCTCATTTCTGCAACATATATATATATATATATATTTTTTTTTTCCCCCCCGCCTTTTCCAGGGCCCATTTAGTTCAGTCGTATGAGGGTGAGAAACTTTGCAAAGAACAAGAAAAATGAGAAATTTAGAAACGATTCCAACTAATAGTATTCACCCCTGTCACACTTTTGAGATCAGTTTCTATTTTCCTGTCAAATTTGTAGTTATACCATTTTCTTGAATGCAGTGACAGTTGGGAACGTTTCACCATTGAATTAAATAAATAAATCCAATAAAATATGGTGCAATTATCAAAAAACAGGGACGTAATTCATGGAAGCCCAAAGGCCCACTCAACTTTTTTTTTTTTTCCCTTTTATTTCCTTCCGTTTAACTATGTACATGTATGAGCAAAACTGCATTAAGTACTCCTAAAAAATTGCATGAAGCCTCGTCTAAATAATTTAAATATATTCTAAACGCTCGAAATTTAAAATCATTACCTTAAAAATAGTTATAAGTTATAATAATAAGTCTCCCTGAAAAGTATTCTTGATTTCGTAACTGTCAATAAACAATGCAAAATTCTAAAATAGTAATCGTGTGAATATTTGGCACAACTACAGATTTAGAATGAGAAAAAGGGAGCTCATGGGTTCTTAGCTAATTGGCAGGAAGAACAAAAGTCTACATAGTTATATCTTTTTATAATAATATAATAATAATAATAATAAAAGATAAATTTATGTTAAATTCATTTTTATATATTCTAGAAGTAGAATTCATTTATCCATCATTCAATATATTTTAACGATGGAGAGTAGTTTGTATGTGATGCTTGTCATTCACATTAGCTAATAGTATTAGAATCTAAGAAATTAAAAAAAAAATTTAAAGCAAAGAAAAAAAATAAAATCAAACTCAACCGGAAAACCACCTCCCACAACCGGCGCCGCCCTCATCCATCGACGGCGAATCACCCCCCCACCCCCCTCCCCCCCCCCAACATGACCTTGGGAAACTGGCCCCCCAGACAACGTCCGTCGATGGTGAACCAACCCCCCTCCCCCCACCCAAACCAAACCTATGAACCCACCCCCTACCCCGTCCAGCGATGGCGAATCGTCTCCTTGTGAAATTGACCCCTCCTCAGTTTCGATATGAATTGTGAAACGCCCCTCTCCCGTCAATGGCAAATTGCCCCCCCTCCAACCAACATTCGTCGAAGGTGAATCGTACCCACCCACCCGTCCACAGTGAATACCTCCCTCCCCCAAACCTCCGACAAAACCCACCGACCCCCGCCCTCCCCTACCCCCAGCAGACCTACACAATCCTTCGGCAAAAACAACCTTCAAAGATCCCGCCCCTTACCTGGACGAACCTCCGGCGAAATCCCCACCACCCTTCCTGGGAAACCCACACCCTAATTGGTGAAAAAGACGGGGAGGGAGAATTCAAGTTTTTTATTTTTAACTTTTATAATTATGTACATCATTGCATATTTTAATTGCTGTGCATCTTTTATATTTTATTTATTTGATTAATTTTGAATGATCTTATATAAAGTTTCATCGATAAGTTATATAAAAAATATCCTATCACAGATTTTTCAAAAAAAAAAAAAAAAAAATCTACGTAGTTGAAAAGTTCAAATTACACAATTTAGAAACTTTGGAAACAATCCAAGATGATTGGTGAGCAAGTCTGCTATGCAAGAGAGTTAGTGCCCTTTTTCTAAATAAAGAAAAGTTCGAAAGAGGAGGCAAATGGCGTTAACAAAGAACTCTTAGACATTGATAAAAATGTTAATGGATTTGACTTCTCGACGAGAATTGTATCACTCTAATCTCATCAAATATATTAACAATAAAATATCCGTACGTGTTCTCAGATACGTCTCACCAAGGAATATTAGACTGAGAAGAATTGTGAAGACGATTATAATGCTTGCTCATTAGTAGCAAAGAGAATTGCAGATAGTAAATATTTCTATAAAGTTGATGATAAAGATACACGTGTAAGAATCTAAGCCTATAACTGTACAAAGCATGTTCCGTGTACAAAAAATACACAGGACAAAATAACTAATTCCAAAAGGTCACGACACCAAAAGAGTTTAGGCGAGCATGAATAACGCTTATGCGTCTCGAGCTACTGTAATAGTTCATGTTAAAATTTACGTCATTCGGATAAAAATTCATTCCAAATATAAATAAGACTATTAAAAATTTAATCTAACGATTAAAAAAATAGTTCACATGAATTTTGAAATAACAAATCCTACGAATACTAAAATAATATACATATTTAGGAAGTGATGATTTAATAGGAAATTTTAATGGCCAGGATTACTCGTTGGTTATTAAAGAACTTGTTCTCATACGATTGCTTATGATTGAAAATTGACTTGTATTTTTGTTTTTTTATTATGAGAAAAGAACAAAAGGAAGAGGTTGGAATTATTAATGTGCTGCCGTAGATAATTTGGATGGTGCGAGGCAGTCAATCACAAAAGAACACTAATGTTAAATTATCAGATAAATTGTCAAACAACGGCAATAGCTAAAACCAAAATTTGGTGGTCTTGCGAAAAAGAGTGCTAATCAAATTTGACAACGTATGTTTTGCTTAAACTTCAACCACTGAACGCCAATGTTCCTTAGATGAGTTGATTAATCAATGCTCGTTTTTCTAATATAAAGTTTTGAATTTGAATTTGTTCATTATATTAGTCAAACTACTTTCAGGGTAGTAACCAACCACGTAAAGTGATTTAGGATTTCTCTGCTTTTACCTTTAAATACAATTTAAAAAAAAAAAAAAAAAAAACCTTCAACCAGAGAACAAGCAACACATGTTGCTAAGATTCTCATTCTTTGATTACCCAAAATGGCCCTCTACTGGATATTAAAAAAAAAAAAAAAAAAGCCATCGTCACCACAGAGCGAGAGAGAGAGAGAGGGAGGGAGAGCCTGACCATGTGGGGTTAAGAGAGTTCCCTAGTAAGCTGAGATAGTATTTATATATTTGTATTTTTACCTATAAGTGGGTATTATTATTTTAACTGTTAAATTAACTTTTAACGGTATAATTTATGAGTACTCAAATTAAAAAATTATAGTACAACACACATAATTACTTCTAATTATATCAATCTGTTAAAAAATTAATCCAATAACTAATATAGAATTTCTTTTCGATAGAACAAGCATACAGTTTTTTATCATAAATTTTTCTCATGTTTTATCACCTAAATTGCAATCACATCAAATAAAACAATAAATAAAGAGGCCATTGTTGTGTTTCTCTTTTATAGGTGTTCATGCACAAGAAGGCAAATGGGGGCCATCTACAATCAAATCGTCTACGGATTGCTGCCAGATTTATTTACTCTCTTCATGTGTTTTAATTCCAGCTGGTTATTTTGTGGATACTTTTATTATTATACTTTTTTTTTTTTTTTTTGTAGAACTTCTGTAGTTACTTTTAGGTGAAAGAAAAATGGACCCTACCGAGTGTAATTTATTTACCAGTTCACTTTTGTCCACCATTATGGTCCACCACATTTTCCACTCTCTTTGTATCCATCTCATCTCAAACTTTTGTTCAAAATTCCAACTTGGGGGGCACTCGGAATTAACTTTTCACATTTCACATGTTTCCTTTATTCTCATTGATTTCAATATCAAGTTGGCGGTGAAGAAGACATTTTCTCTCTATGAGTGCAAGATCAACTTCTGACAACGGACGAGACAATAAATCACGAATCCAATGCTATGAAACTTATATTATATATAAATTAAATCCAAAATGTTTAGTAATGGGGTTGCTCGGAAAACTGCTAAGTGGTATTAAATATCACCGCTAATTAAAAGTTAATCTCATCTATATATGAATCTGATATCATGAGATCTATCTTTCATTATTAGATGGTGCTTAATATCACAAATTTTATTTAGTATTATTTTAAATCTAAGTATAAAAATCTATCGTTCCCATCACTTTGCAATTAATAGTTAGATCTAGATTCTACAATGAAGTACGGTACCAGTATTTAAAATCTTTACTTCTCTATTATATTGTTCAATATATTCACGGATAATATTACTAATTTCATCGGCTTGAATGTTACCATGAATATTTCTTAATTCTTTTTTTTTTAAAGAAAAATATAATGCCTGCAATAGAAGGACTAATCCGCCCCTAATGAGATTTGTTTTTGAGTCAATATTAACTAGACTAAGAAATAATTCACCAATACCCTTTAACCATTTGTTAATTTAAAACAGTTTTTTTTTCTTCTTTTCCCCAACTTTGAATTCGGTAATTAGAACTTATGGCATATTTGCTTATAAGAAATGAGAAATGAGAAATTGTTTACTTGTTGTTGTTTGTTTATTTTTTTGAATGAAAGTGGAAATGATGGGTCTCACACCAATCTGAAATTGAAGAATGAAATTAACAATCCTCGTACCCATTTGAATTGTAACTTCTATTCCTAATTAATATTGAATTACTATTTTACCCTTAGTTTATTTGAAAAAATTATATTAAAAAATACACACAAAAAATTGACAAGAACATATATTAATTATTTAGTTACCTAATATTATATAATAATGCTAACTATTAGTAACTTTGTTAGAAGAAATTAAGATGTTATTTTTGTAAGAATAAAATAATATGCATCCATTGTGCCCCACTTTTTTGTTTGTCACGAGGTTGAGATAGGAAGTAGTTCTTCACGAAGCTCGAGAAAAAGGAATAAAAAAAGGTTAGTCTATGGCCTCCTCGTTTTGATACATTTTGGCTTTGGAGTCGACCCGAGTGACGAAGAAGGAATCCATAAAAACTTGGGATCCAACACCTAATAAAATACTACCCTCGTGATTAGATCATGACCCTGAGATTTGATAAAAAAAAGGTGCATTAGCGGTTAATACATTGTAATTGGATAAGCTGTTAGGAATTTCATGGAATGAAAGACTAAAGAAAGAAAGAAGAATATGCACAAAAATGTAGGTACTGCACCAACACATGTGGTTGTTTCTTATCATAAGTGAATGCAATGAAAAGACCCGAAAATAAAAAATAATGAAACAACTCGTATTATTTTATTCTACTTATTTTAATTCAAGTTTTTATGTACTTTTTTTACTTTTCAAAATAAAAAATAATACAACATATATTACTTATTTTATTGTCTTAATATTATAAAGATTAGTTTAATAATGATTAATAATATGATTATAAATATAGGAAATAATCATTTTTACTCTTAAAAACATAATTATAAAGTAGTAGATAAGCAGATTTACAATAATTTATTCCGATTCTAATTTTAAGTAAATATATTAATAGAATTAATACTGATTCTGGTTCTGAATCTTATAACAAAAGGTAAACAACTTATTTAGACTCTCAAACTCATTTCCAATCTTGTTCATCCCGAATTCTACTTATTCATAAGTAAACACTTATTATTAGAATTGCAAATTAGAATAAGAATTAGAATATATATATATATATATATATATATATTTAGACTCTAAAACTCATTTCCAATCTTGTTCATCCCGAATTCTACTTATTCATAAGTAAACACTTATTATTAGAATTGCAAATTAGAATAAGAATTAGAATATATGTATATATATGTATATATATTTATAACTTTCTACCAGATCTCAAACAAAAGAAGATGCACAACCGTGTCTCCGATTAGCACCTATTGTCATATTTTGAGCAAAAGAAGGTCCACCACCACTACTAAACAATTAATTCTTTCGCTACTAAACAATTAATAAAAAGACATTGAGTCAATGTAGTGAAAGATGAACTTAATTTTAAAGGGGCACTAATAAGAACAATTTTTCAATTTCTTACCATTGTTATTATTGTTTTCTTTACGTGTTCACGAATTATATTTTTCAATGAATGTATCAAACACTTGGCACATGTGAGACACGTGCTGCTAGCACGGAACTAGGGTACATGCCCCATCAGAAGAATCACGATGTCAAGGGGATAAAAACCCTCAAGTTACGGACCCTCCAGAGCTCAAACGCACCCGGAACTGGTGGTCAAGAAGCAAAAACCTCCCCCCTAATCAAGTGTCGAAACCAAGCAAAAACCCCGACCTTGCCCTCCACCACCACCATCAATAGACCATCCATGCGTTCTGAGACACTGCATAAAAGGTCGGGAGTTGGTTGATTGCTCACCTAGAGGCGATACTAGATTACGCCTCCTTTGGGGATTTAAATAAGAAGCACATGAAAGGAAAATTCAGCCTACAAAGGAAAAGGAGAGAGGCCTACCAACTAACCTATCTTAACCCCTGTTTCAAACAAATCCAAACAAAGTTTTCACTACTCAATTTCACAATTCCTGAATCTACATCTCACTTTCTCTCTCTTTATTTTTCAAAAAACTCAAATTTCAAAAGTCTATAACTTTCTTATTTTAAGTCGAAATTATATTTTTTTTTCAAATCACAAAAAAAAAAAAGATGAGCTAAATTAGCTCCATATTGTATTTTTTTTCCTGAACATAATTCAAATTTTAATACTATTTTCTGTATCACATATCATTTTCAATTCACACTCTTTAAACACATATTTTTAAATTAACTTTCAAAACTTCATCAATTGCCAACGACTCCATATAGTCGTTGAATCTTTCCTGACATTCGTAGAGGAAAGAAATTATGTTAATTAATCTACACATGGCATATGATCAAAATTTGGAGCTTGTTCAACGAAAAGTCAGGTTGTTTTGTATATATTTTTTGTAATATAAGGGCTACTGATTATATTAAGCCCCTTTATTTTCCATCTATTGAACTAGTCTCAATGGACTTTATTGTATATACATGCTTAACTATATTATTTATACAACTTATTTTGTGCGCTAGTAACCTTTGAAATAGTTCACCTGCTACTTATCAAACCTACCAATTCAATTCTAATAAGCAATTAGTATATTCTTTGCTTCACCATATACAATGCAATTTGAAAATATAGTTCATACACTAGAGAACCCTTAAATAGTACTAAATATAATATTATAATTTCTCTTGAAAGATATACCACAAAGTTAGGCATAAGTTGAAATGTTTCATATTCCTTAAATGAAGAATCGTCCTGTACGTAATTACTAAACACAACTATCATGTCTCATTTAACGATACCAAAAGGTTAGGCATAAGTTCAAATCTTTCTACAACAATGAAAATCAATCAACATAGTAAGTTGCTTTTTTGTTTGATTATTTTCCTACTACGACCTGAAAAACTGGTAAACATTAAGCTGTTTGTTATATTAAATTACGTTTGGTTAGTTGCAATTTGAAAGTAAAGCACTTATATTAGGAAAAAGTTCAACCAATGTAAGCTAGAAAATTTTTTAACAAGGATATCGGGTTATATGCATCCTTATGCCCCAGCTGAGTGTATCGAATTAAGTGCATACAAACTTGCACCTAACAATCCTCGAACTTAGGATCTCTTAAAAGCGAATGCTCTAAATAAGACGCCTTTAATCATCATCCACCACACTGATGATCAATGGACGTCAGCGATTGATTTGTGGAAAAGAGTACTATGGTATTGATCAGTCAACCAAACTCCATTATTTAAAAAATAAAATTTTAAATTACCTAACTTTAGTGATTACTGCGTATGACTATTCACAAAGATTTTTTTTTTTTCGCTAAAGTTTTTTCCCTAATGCAAATAAATAAGTACGTGCAACAAATAGGAGATATTAAAAACACACATATGAAAAGGAAATCTAGCTACGAGTTTCAAAATTAAAAAACGTGGACAAAAAATAAAAGAGCACTGGAAATAACATTAAATTTATTGGAGTATAAAGTATAGTTATATTATTTTTGACATTTTTTGTAATAGATATAACATCAATATTGACATATATATTGTAGATGCTCTTAATTCAGCCATAGATATATTCTTGACACAGTGTTAAGAGATAAGGTGACAAGTACATTACATCTCTCTTCCTTATAAAAAAAAATATATATGTACATTACATCTCTCTCTTTGAATAGAAGCTTCGAGTGTGGTATTTAATAGTAGCAGTACAATGTTGACTTTTGTCGTAAATAAAATAAATAAAAACAACAAAATTAGGCCAAGGATGGGACTTAATTGGATATTAGGTCCAAAGGGAAAGCGAAACACTAACCGTGCAAATAAATGTTAAGAGCTCTAACAATTAATTAATTAATTAATTAATACCAAAACAATTTGATCTTGTTTTATAATTATACAAGTCATAGGTTATTTTATTTATTGTATGATTATTTGAGGACAAGCGGCAAGTGGCTGTGATGTTTCTGAGATGGTATATAACGAGTCTCAAACAGAAGAAATTGTCATATTAATTTGTTTCCACTATTTTTTTTTTTTCAGAAATTACTGATTTTAGGTACCTTAACCCCAAAATTAAAATTTTATTGGAGGTAAAAAAAAAACACGAGTATTAAACATTAAATCTTGAATAGCTACATGCTCGGATTAAGCCAATTTTTTTTTTACAACAGTAAAAATTTTTAGACTTTGAGAACTTTATTTTCTAAATTTTTATTTTTGACAATTTACCTCTCCAACTTGCAAAACTATTATCCTGACTCATTTTACATATTTCAGTTAGAATTTTGGTCAAATTTGATGAATTGAGAGTAATTAATTAATTATTTAAAGATTTGTACTTGCGTTTGAATTGAGATTTGAAATCTTTGATCATGTGTACTTTTTAACATCATGTAACACAAACCATAAGAAAAATAGGCCAATTCACAGTAGTTTAAAAATTTAGAGACTAATTTACTAAAACTAAAATTGAGAGGACAAGTTGTCAAATCATGTAAAGTTCATGGGGGTAAATGTCATATCAAATTAAAATGTAAATTATCATAGCACTTCACTTCTGTGAAAATTAAATAGAATAATAGAAATTTAAGACTATTGTTAAAAGATTGGCCTTTTATCTTAAAACGTCAATATGTTAAGTGAAGTGACCTAATACCTTTATATGTTTGTTATTGTTGATATATTTTTACGATGTGGGACTCGAATTTCATTTTTTCCTTAACATGTCCTTGCAAGATGGTGCTTTCTTTGGAGTTATCAATCTTGTATTGAATGGATTGAGCCACTCATTTGAGCTTGTTGGGCTTTGATACCGTGTGAAGATTAGAGAGAAGAAGATAAATTTAAGACTGTTAAAAGATTGAGCTTTCATCTTAAAAGGTCAACCTGTTAAGTGAAATGACCTAATACCCTTATTTGTCTGTTATTGTTGTTATATTTTTATAATATGGGACTCAAATTTCTTTTTACTCTTAACAACTCCTTCCTGAATTACACTTGAAATATATTTCCATTTTTGTCATCAAGCTAAAAAAAAATATATTTTATCCCTACAGTTAGTCTCCAATTATTATGTACGAACATTTTCCTCAATTTGTTCCAATGTTATCATATATCTCCCAAGGACAGCGTAGAAAAGTATTGAAAAATGAGCAAAAAGGTTCCAAAAATTTAAGTTCAAAGACTAGAATATTAAATTCCTCAAGTTTTAACCCATGTATTGTACCGTCTACATGTGACATAAAGAATTCCACAGTCTTCAAAATTTATTATTTACTTGCTGCCGTCCTAAAAGCCCATAAAAATAACGTTAGACGGCATGGTTATTAACTATAGTTAGAGATTATTAATATTACAAGAAATAAGGAATATATATTTATATTTACACAATTTGTAAATCATGACATTAACATTATTACATCACCAATTTTCCAAAGCTTAATCGAAGACCATCTTCTCTAATGTATATGTTCGTGTTAATGTTATATTTATTATAAAAATATAAAAAAAAGCATATTTAAGATTAATATCTATTTAGTATTTAAATAATTTAAAAATGATAAAACTTTAATGAATAGATGAAAAAACGAAACACTAACGAATTTGATATCAGCAAATTTGATATCAGCAAGTTTAACATATAACAAATTTAATATCATATAAGCACTCAGAGCACCTTTTTTTTTTTTAACCTAAATATTATAAATTTATTATTAACACATCAATTTGACACTCTATTAGAAATGATCTAAGGGCGCCAACATTTGTTTCTATATTATTTTAGTAGCTAACTAAATTTGATGTTAAATAAGTAAAAGTACCACAACTAACAAGCCAAAACAGTAATCTTTTATTACATTATAAAAGTATAAAAGACATTTTTCACAGTATTTTTCGTCCTCATTCACGGGATGTCACATAATGGGTCCAATACCCATTATGTGATAAGTTTTTTTTAGTTTTTAATAATAATAATAACAATAATATTATAATTATAATTATTTTACTTTATTATCTATTCCGCACGAGGGAGAATGTGCTGTGAAACTATTTTAAAAGGAAAAAAAGAAGAAGAAGAAGAAGAAGAAAATCAATAGGATTTGGTAGGGTTAGTGCGTTAACTGATTGTCCAATATCTATATTTGCACAACCGGCCATATTACATATCGAGAATCTTTGGAAAACCAATCAATTGGACAACATGGTAAAGGAAAAAAGAAAACCATCTTTTCTGTTCACCTAATTCCATCAGATTTGTCAATTTGCTTGAACGTATATATCCATGATTATATATTATTCCCTGGAAAAAGTTGATCAATTATGAACATTTCGTATTTGAAAAAGTTAAAAATTCGGGGGAAAAAAAAGAAAAAAAAAAAAAGAAAAATCAGATGAATTGGGCCACTTGGAAAAATCTGTTTATTTTATTGTAATGATCAACCTCCGCGTTGGCTAAAAGGAAGAAGTCTACAACACACACATACGATTCGAATACATCATACAATCCACCAAAGTTCATTACAACTGTCGAATTAATATAAAATATAATTTCACAAAACATTATTTAAAAATATATCAAACGCCGAGACTCGCTTTCCTTCATCTTCAGAATATCATATAATTGAGGAACTTTAAGCTACTTTATTCTGTTATTTTCTTCTCCTTTAAAACCCTGCAAATACAAGTAGATTTAGCACTATTTATAATAAATGACATGCAACATATGTTCATGCCATCACGTTGGGTTAGTTCAGCGGGTGGAAAGGAAATTCAAGATCTTATTGACTCTAAAGTTTGAAACCTGTAATTTTTATAAAAAATAAAACTAATAAATGAACGCTCATTGAGTCTCATAACAAAAAAAAAAAAAAAAAGATTCTTTATAGCTGATTATTTTTGTGGTAATGGAATGTCAAATTAAATATGGATGGAAAAGAGCAAAAGTTACTCTACATATATATTGTGAATGTAAGAGCGTTCACTTGTGGGTTTCAGTCTATTTCAGATATATTATAATTGACTTTTGATTTGATGTTAGTTATCTTCTCTCTTCGTTGATGACTTTTAGTATACATATGCAATTAAGAGCTATCTTCCACGAATGAGAAAATATGGTAGGGCAATTTATTATATGTGCATTTAGAGAAGAAAAGCAATTTTCCATGTTGCAAGAATATACTTACCAACTAGACATGCTGCATAAGCTCCATTGTCTAGTAGTGGTGAGGAGGAGGGGGTGATGCATATACGTAGTGGTGGGGAGGAGGTGGGGGAGGAGACTTGTACTTGTAAACGGGAGGAGGAGGTGGAGGAGACTTGTAGTGGTAGGGCTCCTTAGGCGGGAAATGAACCGGTGGAGGTGGTGATTTGTACTTGTAAACTGGAGGAGGAGGTGGAGGAGACTTGTAGTGGTAAGGCTCCTTAGGCGGGAAATGAACCGGTGGAGGTGGCGATTTGTACTTGTAGACTGGAGGAGGAGGTGGAGGAGACTTGTAGTGGTAAGGCTCCTTAGGCGGGAAATGAACCGGTGGAGGTGGTGACTTGTACTTGTAAACGGGAGGAGGAGGTGGAGGAGACTTGTAGTGGTAAGGCTCCTTAGGCGGGAAATGAACCGGTGGAGGTGGCGATTTGTACTTGTAGACTGGAGGAGGAGGTGGAGGAGACTTGTAGTGGTAAGGCTCCTTAGGCGGGAAATGAACCGGTGGAGGTGGTGACTTGTATTTGTAGACTGGAGGAGGTGGTGGAGGGGACTTGTAGTGGTATGGCTTCTTTGGTGGGGAAGGAACCGGTGGAGGTGGCGATTTGTACTTGTAGACTGGAGGAGGTGGTGGAGGGGACTTGTAGTGGTATGGCTTCTTTGGTGGGGAAGGAACCGGTGGAGGTGGCGATTTGTACTTGTAGACTGGAGGAGGTGGTGGAGGGGACTTGTAGTGGTATGGCTTCTTTGGCGGGGAAGGAACCGGTGGAGGTGGCGATTTGTACTTGTAGACTGGAGGAGGAGGTGGGGGAGACTTGTAGTGGTATGGCTTCTTAGGAGGGGAAGGAACCGGTGGAGGTGGTGATTTGTACTTGTAAACCGGAGGAGGAGGTGGAGGTGACTTGTAGTGGTATGGCTTCTTAGGAGGAAGATGGACTGGTGGTGGAGGAGACTTGTATTTGTAGACTGGAGGAGGAGGTGGTGGTGACTTGTAGTGGTATGGCTTCTTGGGTGGTAGTGGGGGAGAGGCGTGGTGGTGGTGATGCTCCTTGGGTGGTGGGGCGTGGTGGTGGTGATGCTCCTTTGGTGGTGGTGGGGACTTGTAGTGGTATGGCTCCTTGGGTGGCGGTGGCGAGTGCACCGGGGAAGGGGGGGGCGGGGACTTGTAGTGGTAGGGAGGAGAAGCTGGTGGGTAGTGTTTCTTGGGTGGAGGAGGAGGAGGAGATGCGTAGGGGTAGTTTGCAGTGGTTTGTGTTGGGAAACTTAGAGAGACTAGTGCCACTAAGAGAGCGCTAATTACTAAGGCTGGTGACCCCATTTTCCCCATCTTGAGTTGGGATTGGGTATTTGGTGCTGCCTATTGAGCAAACTTCCCACCCTTTAAATAGCTTTTGTCTTTACCGTTAACCGTAGCTAAACAAAGTAAATTTCCTTGATACTAATTACCTATCTTAATAAAAATGATTATTATTAATCATTGTATGGTATATACACATAAGAGGGTTAAATATTAGTTTGAATGGGTTATCACGTTACATCTTGTTTGAAACAATATTTTATTTTTGAGATACGGACCCATATACATACATATATATATATATATATATATATTTTTTTTTTGAGAACCTTTGACTTGGTTTGTTTCATCTGTTGGTGTTTGGCTTGATACATGTGACATGGCAGGCAGGCAGGCTGCAAAACAGATGAGCAAAATCATTAAATTTTTTTTTTTAATGGTGTGGCCATTTTCATTTACAGCTGAACGATCGGTGTCAAAGAACACTAATGAAATTCAACAGCGCATACTAATAATAATGGATCCCATTATATGAAATTAAGCATTTTTTTAATTAATTATTTATTGTGGTATATTCATCATTACATGTGCTTACAAGCATTTTTCTAATTAACTTTCCTTGTAGTTTTGTAACACTATCATATAAAGCTAACAGCCTTAAAATTCCATGGAAACTTCCTTTAATTCAATAATTCAGAAAGTCCTATTTTGTTTGTGTATTTTTGCAAGCTTTGGAAATTTGTGTGGCCACCAAACCATCCATTATTTTCTAGATCCAGGCGGCTATGACTTAGTTGTTCTCTCTCTCCGTAGATCTCTCTCTCTCTCTCTCTCTCTCTCTCTCACACACACTCTTCAATTGTCATCTATTTCAAATCCATGCCTTGCTTTTCTTTTTGTTTTTGTTTTTTGTTTTAATTCCATTGGGATATAACAAAAAGAAAAATGCTCATCTGCTCACTATGTAATCTGTCATATTTCGTAGACACATGATTCATGCCTCTTTCTTTTATTTTATTTTTTGCTGCATTATCATAAAACAAAAAGAACTTAAAGGAAAGGAAGATCATTAACATACGTCATTAAAGCCAGCAAATTTTCTTTATAACTTTAGTTAGTAGTGTTTTTCTTTCTAGAAAGAGAACAATGTACGAGGTGTGGGACAAAAAAATTACGTAGTTAAATTTTAGGTTAATTTGTCCATTTAGTCCCTGAATGATGAATTATTTATCACTTTGGTCACTGCACTTTTAATTTTGCTAAATTAGTCCTGATTTTTTTTATAGTATTGGTCCCTCATATTAAAATTGGCGGACGATTTCTGAAATTTAATAAAGATAATCGTATCATGATGCATAATAACTAAGAAGTCTAAAGAAATTATGACATGAAATTCAAAATGGTTTTATTTTTTAAGGGTTCTAATAAGAATAAGGAGAAAATTTTAATACTTAGTTTAGTTTAGTTTTTTATTTTTTTTGTGTGGGTGAAATTTCATGTTAACATGGAGTTGAAACATGATTATATATACTAAATATATATTTCATCAATTTCTATGTCAGTGACCAAAATTATCAAAAAAATAAAAGTTCTGAGATAATTTAGCAAAATAAAAAGTTTAAGGACTAAAGTGACAGAAAATTCATAATTCAGGGACTAAACATGCAAATTACCCTAGATTTTAATAAAGCTCTATTAAATTAGTACACTATTCTTAATCTATTATAACTTTAACATGATCTAACGCTTCATAAGTGCTTCCTACCATTATAATTGTTTTTATTCGTACCTTCTTACAATTCTCAATTTTTATCCCTCAAGTTTGATGGAAATGAGAGTTTACAACATTTATGTCAACATCTATCATTGATGAAAAGGGCCTTCCTTTGATGACAAATGATGAGATCGCTTGAACGCATACATAGCACAACTGAGTTGCTGTCTTGCATACTGATTATATTTAGTGACTACATATCATCGCTAATTATGCCATATTTAGTGACAACACATGGTCGCACATATATATGTTTTTATTACTTCGATGATATGTGTTATATTGGCGCGTTGTTTACCGCCAAATTTTGTTTGTCATGATTATTCGAGTTTGTCTTTGACTTTTCTAAGAATAAATAAATATGTGTGTGTGTGTGTTTGTATCATCAAGTGGTAGTATTATAACTTGTTATTTAGTTGGAAAGTGGATCGAATTCAATTGATAAAAGTGTAGAACACCGAGAAGCTGAAGGCGGTGTGAACTGAAATGATCAAAACAAAGCCGTAAGGTGTTACCTTTCACAGTGTGGTTGGTGTGTGTTCCCTTGATAAAATTTTGAGCGTACAAAATTATTTTTATTTTTCAGTAAGAAAAAATTTTAAAAACAAGAAGAGATCATACAATCTCAAAAGGAAAGAAGGCTTAAAAACGAGAAAACAATCGAAACGAAACAAAGAAAAAAATAAGACGAGATTTTTGTATCATAACGTGACTTCCTTAATTTTGAGAGGCGTATCTATATCCGAAATAGTCTCTTATCATTAATTGAGAATCCCAATGTTCACGTCCAAATTCAAAGAAGCAAATGTCCAAACCTGAGTAGTATCTAGGGACGTTGCATATGCCGAGTTACATATAATATTGTAATTATAATAATAACTACAGATTATCTATCATTATAATAATCAAGAATAACATAATATTATCCATCACAATTAAAGTGATTGATCCTACGTCACGGTAAATGGACATTTTAATCATGAGGGATCCATAAACTACTCGTAGATATACTTTCTTAACTCAAGATCACGTATACCGCTCCTAAAATACTTTTTTTTTTTTTTGTATTATTGTGATAAGAACTTTTATTATTTGATTTCTTGAATATTAATTTATTTAACGGGTCCTAATCAACCTAACTTAATTTGGTAAGCTTGCAATAAAATTTAGTATGAGTTTTTCCTTAATTAGCCAGATTTTTGGTTACTCTACAAAATTAACCGAGTCAATTTTCAGTTTTCAAGTTCACAACTGCAATCTTAAAGGAAAGGAGAGCTCAAAAAAAAAATGAGAAAACAACCAAAATTACTAACTAGTTAAGCAAAAATACGACAAGACTTCCTCAATTCTAGGAGGTGTACCAATATGCGGAGCAATCTCAACAACAATTCGAGAATCCCAATATCCATGACCAAATTCAATTAAAAAGCGGATCCAAAGTTGAGTAGTATCTAGGGACTTTACGTTTGGGGGACTTACATACAATACAATTTTTTATCAATCAAAACTGTAGGTAATCTATCAATATAATAATCTGTAATAACATAATATTATCCATCACAGTTACAGTGATTGTTCATACGTCAGGTAAATGGACATATCCAGATCATTCTATTAATAGAAATACTTCTTATTCTAAGATTTCAAGTATATATACCGCTCCCCAAATACTTTTTTTTTTTAACAATATTGTGATAAGTACTTTTTTCCCGAAATATATTATTTGATATCTAAACATTTATATGGGTTATATGGAGCCTAACTTAATCTGGTAAGCCTGCAACAAAATTTCTTATGAGTTTTTCCTTAATTAGCCATTTTTTATTTTTTATTTTTTTGTCGCTTCTACAAAATTAAACAAGTCAATCTGAATTCAATCCACAACGACATTTCTCACCAGCCAATAAACTTCCACAAAGAAAATAAAATAATATTCACTTTCAAAAAAAAATAAAATAAAAATAAAAATAAATCACCATAAAGTTTTTTACACTTACATGACCGAAAATAAAACAAATGCATTATCTCATCCTAAGCTTTGGAACTACATGTATATCTCCAAGACCAATTAATCATTAGGTGTAAGTGCATTCTAATTAATTTATTAAATAGTTCAATTATATATATATATATATATATATATATATTGGAAACCTATGAGAAGAAATGCATCTTTCACAAATTCACGTCGCCATAAGCCGAAAATAAAACAAATGCATTATCTCATCCTAAGCTTTGGAACTACATAAATATCTTCGAGACCAATTAATCATTAGGTATAAGTGCATTCTAATTAATTTATTAATTAAATAGTTCAATTGCATATAGATATACATACATGTATCTATACATATTATAGAAAACTCAATATTTACTGTTCAAGATTTTCGTCTAAACGGTTCGTTTCGAACGAAAATGTTTTGTATTTAATTTTTAGTCCTTTAATTTTTTTTTTGTTTTCGACCTTTTTTTGTTTTTTTTTCTTTTACAATTTAGTCTTTTTTGTATTGGTAATTTTTTTTATTTTAGTCATTTTACTTTTTTATATTTTTTTCATGCCATTTTTTTACTTTTAATTTTATTTTTGGGTATTTTGTTTTTTCTTTTGTGGGTTTAATTTTTAATTTTTAATTTTAATTTTTTTATATTTAGATAAATTTTCTCAAATATGTGCGTACGTTAGACTAATATATAGGTATATCTTAGAAACCAATAAGAAGAAATGCATCTTTCACAAATTCACGTCCCCATACATCATTGCTTGTTTGAAAAAGTAAAGCAAGCACAATCATTAAACATACCAAACTCTATCTTCCCCGTTTTTTTTTTTCTTTTCCCTCTAATTTTCTCACTCGCCAAACATTATTCTTTACATGTAACTTGTAGTTATTGTCTTTTCACTAGTGGGGGCCATCTGCACGTGGTCTCTCACGTGCAATTATGTGTTTTTTATTACTTGCCTACTTTTACAGATTTACATGCACGGATAAGAAAGACAATATATATATTCACTGGACCATTGGTGTTTAATCTCTGTCGGCTGAGGTAAACATTATAATAAAAGCAATATTAAAAAGAAAATCACAATTGGGATTTTGACTTCTTGGTAAAAGTATATTTAATTGATGGAGTGCTATTACCTATTTATATTATTAGAAAGAATAGTTATTTTAATCATTGTAATTTATTTTTTTTTTTGACTGCCTAATTTATTATTTAAATAATTTTATACCAGTATTGTAAATTTTTTCAAGAAACAGATCAACCACAACAGTATTCAAAAGAAAGAATTAGTGTGATCCGTATAAGTGAACCCTACTAAATTACAAAATAAAACTTGTGTCATTTATAGGACACTAAAAGTCCTCACTCCATGCTCAAATGGGGTTCGTCATAGTGGTTATTATTTTTTTATTTTTATTTTATATATTCACATAAATAAGGAACACACACATAATTTTACGATGTAGAATGACTACAAAAACCTTCAGACATTAACATTGTAAATTGTAGATTGTTAAAATGGACAATCAGAATTAAATTGTTTAAAAACTTATCGAACGATTAAATACAAAGTACAAAATAGAAGGTCATGATAATATTACAAGTTAACAGCACGTCTCAATTAAGCACTTTTTTTTTTTTAATACCGAATCTGCAAGTTCCGATGATTAAATTAATTTCATATTACCCTTAATTCATGAAATAGTTTCTAACTGGGGATGAGATATTGACACAACTTGATCCAGAATTTTTGTGACAGATGGACAATCATTTTTAATGCTAGCTGGATAGTGTGCTTAAATTTATTATTTATACATATCAGTGAAGCCCTCCACCAAATCATGGTTGGCTTTTGCTGAATTTTTCTAATTTACACCACTAACTCCCTAGCTATCTTTTCCCCAAAAAGTCCAGCATCAATCATATTAAATATGTAATTAATAAACATATGATCTTAACGTATTATGCTTGGATAGGTACTCAAATATGTAATATGAAAAGAGGAAACTCAATACATTACTATATTTTCTTTGCTAGGGAAAAAAAAATTACGATATGTTCATTCAAATATCTAATAGAATCATCAAGTGTAATACTAGACTAGGGTATTTTTTTCATCAGATTCAGTTTAGAGTTATTGATCAGTCCATCGTAAATATATATAATTTCTATAAAAAAGTAACGTTTTTAAAATTAGACCTCAAAATGAGGCAGTGCTAATTCGAACTCAGGCTTTTATCCTAATTTCTAAGTCCTTGACTTGAAAATTTGCGTGTATAGACCATAGACAACAACACAAGAAAGGTATTTGACAAGGTTTAAAAATCAAATGTTTGGCAGGGCAGTTGGCATGCAAATTTGGAGTTTGGACATATCTGATTAATCAAGAACTATCTTTGCAAGAGATGGAGACCAGAGATAATGCCACGTAAGGAGATTAATTATTTCATAGCTTGTTTCCCTACTGTGACTATGGACGTTAGGAATCGGTCAATTGTGTCTCCCGATTTCGTACAAAATTTAATTTCTAAATACGCGTGGAGGGCACCACATGATGTTCTAGTTTAATTTAGAAAAATTTCTCCCAAAAAAAAAATCACTTAGTAATATTTAATCATTGTTAGTATACATACATGCATATATATATATATATATTGTATATGTTTGTAGGTATGTATCTAATCACTGAAAATATGTTTTCTTTTAATTTTATTGCGAAAATCGTCTGTTTTTTTTTTTTTTTGCTTTGTCATCACTAAAATTAAAAGTTCTTACATAATCCCCCACTCAAATTTTTCTTTTTAATTTTTATATTCTGATGTTATTTATTTTATAAAAAAATAAAATTTTATGTATACCCCATTGAAATATAAGTATGATTTCATCAATGTGTATAGTACTTTTGCTTGGTTCTTAGGCTTCGTTTGGAAACCAAGCTCAAACTTGGTTTTTCAAGTTCAATTTTTGTCTTTTTCCTCAAAATTTTTTTTGACTTTTTCTCAAAAAGTCAACAAAATTTACTATTTAAACTTAAAAAACTCAACTCAAACTCATTCACCAAACAGACTCTTAAATATGACAATAAACTTTATAAAAAAATTATGGCAGTAAAAATCAAATTTTCAACCCTAAATTTCCTAATTTCTGTTTGACATTATTTTTTTTTCTTTTTGAATTTTTCAAAATTAAATTCAAGGATTAGTGCAATTAATTTCAAAGTCTCTAAAACAGTCTAACGACCTACACGATAATGTGTGTGCATCTTTTTGTTTGGTTTTTAAATAATCGCCGTAAAAGTCTAGCGCTTTGGTCCCTAAATTTGATAAATATTTAAGATTTTTTGTTTTCTTTCTTTTCCATCAAAATTGACCATTAATGCAATTAATTTAAAAGTTTAAGAATTAAAATGAGATTCCGTGGTTCTCCTAATGATCTAACCTTTAGGCTTAAAAGGGCAGGCCAAACCTTTTATCACCGACAGAACTTCACCAATTCGATTGAACTGATTTTTAGTTATTTTAAATATTTTAAATATTTACAAAGTTGACATGCAGTTTTTATTTAAACTAAAAGACAAAAAAAAAAAAGCAATGACTTATGAATGATTATTATTAATATCACTAGAAGCTGTAAAGGAATATTAGCATCTGTATTACTAACTATTAGGACAGAGACTTGGCAATGGTTGACATAACTATTATATTCCTCCACAGCAAAATAATAGTAGTTCTTTGTTTCCTTCTCAAAATAGTTGTAATATTAATAACTGAACAACATTTGCATATAGATGGGGTTATACAAATAATTTTGCAGCAATTTTACATTCGAATTCATTAAAAAATATAGAGATCGAGTTCATTGTAGATTGATACATTGACACGGCTCTTCTATTGGACATATATATATACATGTGTATATATTTTTTGAAAGCAGAAATTTGCCATATTAGTTTCACGTCAAACTATGCGGCTATGCCCAATATTTAAACTTGCAGTACGTCTTTTTCTTTATTTTATTATTGTGCTGAAAATATATAATATTCCAATTTTAATTTTTTAACACACCGACATGAAAAAGGAAAGCAGAAGAATAGTATATGCCCGTAACAAACGGAAATTATTATTGTTGGTCCTGAAAATTACTTTTAAAATGCAAATCGTTTTGTGATACAGCTAGAGAGCAAATATTGATTACGTAATGAGTCAACTAAATCCACGTAACTTAGGTATATTAAATAATTATAGGTCCTTTCGTAAAAAAAAAATATATATATATATAATGCATACAGTAGCTAGCTCTCTTTTGTATTATTGGTTAGGCATGTGTATTAAGTGTTATTTTAGTTTGTGTACAGTCCAAACTCCAATCTATATAATATATAAGAATTAGGCCTTAATTTATACACACACACATGTGTGTGTGTTTGTGTTCAAAAGATATGTGTGATTCTTTTTTTCAAGAGAGACACCTTGCACTTGAGACGTTCACAAGACTTGAAACAAAACAATCTCATGATAAGGTTTATTTTCTTATAGATTTTTAATTAATACAATCTCATCAAATTCGTTTGGTGTTCTGTCTTTGTATTTCTTTACCCAAAATAATAATAATAGTAATAATAATAATAAAGTTTCACAATGTTGAATACCTCATGATATACAAATCAGTTAGTTAAATTGTTACTTAAGTTTCATTTTTTTAATCTTATATCTGCTCCTTAATTTGAGATGGCCATTTCTAAAAATTATTTTTTAAGATGGTATGAGACACATGTTCCTATTAATTAAACAGAAATTAAACACTCTCATATTTCAAATTTGAAATCTCATACCCAAATACATCGCCTTGCACCCGGTCATGTGTACACATGTAATACCTCACTTTGTTGTAAATTTTTTAATAGAAATATTATTCACACTAATAATAAGCACAAACCAAACAAGATAATTTGACGATCCCAAAATATCACGGATATGACTTTCAACTGATCGGTTCCACTAGTGAAATCTGATAACACTTAGAGAAAAAAATTTGCTTGAGAACCAAAACCAGGATACTATCTCAGCACACCAATATCAAGCACACATAAGTCTCTTTTTAAATAATCCTCATTCTAATAATAATAATTATTGTTATTTGCATCCTTATTCATTAATTTAATTAATTTATTTATAATTTAAATTTTTTTGTCTCGTGAAGGCTTTGAGGTGGCAATGGGTACGTACCTGCAAGGCATTAATGGTGGTGGGGAGGTTCTTAGAGTAAGACTGTTTGTCAATAAATCTCATTGTACGTAATTGTCATTTGCATCCTTATTTATCTATTTACAATTTAAAATTATTTTGTCTTGTGAAGGGCCTTGAGGTTGCAAGGGGGTACCAGCAAGGCATTAATGATGGTAGGGAAATTTTTAGAAAAAAGCCTTTTGAAGAAACCTCATTCTAATAATTATTGTTATTGTTATTTGCAACCTTATTTATCTAGTTACAATTTAAAATTATTTTGGCTTGTGAAGGGCTTTGAGGTTGCAAGGGGGTACCTGCCTGGCATTAATGAAGGTGGGGAAGTTGCTAAAAATAATCCTATTTTCTTTTCAAAGATTAGGAATCGAGATAGACGTGTAACGTTTGATAAGGTGGCGGCCCTTTCTCATTTTTTTTTTTGTTTTTTGTTTTTTGTTTTTTTTTTAAGATAGAAGAATTCAAACTTTACATCTCATATTAAATTAGCTGTGAAAATATAACTAATAAAGTGTGGACGCTTTCCATCATCTCAAACTTCTTTTCAAATTATTAAAATCTAAAGTAGTTTTCATTTCTCTAAATGAGTAATTTGATTGAACTCTCGTAATTATTAAAATTTTTTTTTGAAATATATCGAGAGTGCAAAATGTTAGGCATATGCTTTTGAAAATGTGGTGCAAAAAATATTACAAAAGTAGATGGAATACACTGTTCAGATGGGACAAGCAAAGATGGATCCAGATATATTTGTCGCCCACAGGAAATTTGTACGTAATTCATTAGTGCATAAACTATTGGTTTATGGTGAAAACGTAAAACGGATAGTGAAAAAAGAAAATTGTTTGTCCGAAGATAATTGGTATCATGCTTTGTTTTTAATTTTTCTTAAAGGAATTGCTATCATGATTTGATTTGTGCGTACGACTCCTACCCCCATATTCTGTCAAATTAAGTAGGCATATTTTGTGTTCACGAGTGTTTATGCATCCATCCACCCATGAGTTATGTGTGTTCTAATTTTCTGTGTGTTCATAAAGAATTGGAGATACATATATAAAATATAAAGACTATAGTCCTTGATTAATTTGCCTTTAACTAGAATAAAAGTTAATCTAAACTTAGGAGCAAAAAGAGAATCCAAATTTATTATTCTATATATGACCATTTGTATATATATATGGTATTTTTATCTATACCATTTGAATTTTAGGATCACTCTTATTTTGTTTTTTGAACTTTTAATCTAACCCATTTACTCCTTCTATTAGGAAATTTGAGAATTATTATGAAAAATATGAGAATTAGTATTAATGAAAAAAGACAACATAACTGTAATTAACTCATAATTTTAGTCAATTTTTAATTGATATTCTTATATAAGGTAAAGTGGAGTTAAATTCAATTTTCACGGACAAAGTGAGACTTTTCAAAGTTCAAGAGATAAAATAAGACAAACCTTAAATTCCAGGGTCATAAATTGAATGATCCACACACACACGCACACAAAGTTCAAGAGATAAAGTAATATTGACCTTAAAGAGATAAATAAGACTGACCTTAAAGTTCAAGGCCATAAAGTAAGGATTGGCCCCACACACACAGCCAAAGTTCAAGAGATAAGTAAAACTGACCTTAAAAGTTCAAGGGCATAAAGTAAGGGTTTGCTCCTTTGAGGAAGTACAGCCAAACTAGACCTAACTTACAAGGAAATAATTTTGTCAAAATTTTTTTTTTCTCTCAAATAAATGGAAGTTTTTGGGGAGAGATGCCGACGATTTTATTTGTTAGTTAAGTTGTATCACATCTATTAAGTCTCATTTTACATTGTAATAATGTATAAATTAACATGTTAAGGTAAAATTAACTAAGAAGAGTATGCTATTGGAATGAGTTAAAAAATTGATAATATAATTTTGATGAAAGGGGATAGAAATTTTGCAAGTTTGGTAAAAGTTTTAGAGGCCATGCTGGCTAAAAGAGCAACCTATATGGAAAATGAAGGTTATTTTTGTGAAGGTGAAAAAAGTGAGGAAAAAAACTTGACCTATATCTAGTATCTATCCAACATTTAGTTCAATAAAACTCTACCCAACAATTTTTTTTTCTGAATTTATATGGAGATTTAAGCAGTACATTTTTTTTTGATATAGTTATTAATGCTAAATTATATTAGTGATCATAAAAATTAATCTTATATTTGGTAGGATGGAAAAGAAGGAAGAAGAGAGAGAGAGAGAAACTAGGATAGAATTAGTAGAGTAGATCGTTTGGTGAAAAGGGTAAGAGACAGGAAAAGAAAATATGGTGGAAAAAAAATCATAGAAGGGTCCTCTTGTTTTAATCCATTTAAAAGTAGAAGAAAAATCAAAATCACCTTTTTGTAACTAATTTAATTTAATTTCTTTATCTAGAAACAATATAAATATATAGATAAAATAATAATTATATAAATATTTCATTTTCTTTCCTTTTTTTTTCACTAAATAATATAAAGAAAAATTAACTTCTTTTTTGTCATTCTAATTTCTAATTTTTAAAGTTTTTTCTTCATCTTATTTTCTCATCCAGTGTTAAGCTTGACCGTACCTTACCTTACCACCTTGGTTGATGCAGGGCAAGGAGCAGCAGTGGTTGTACGGAATAGTAGCATTAATAGCACAGCCTACTTTCACCGATGTATTAATTTGGGGAAGAAATTCAATGCAGTGCAAAGTATCGGGCTGTTTAATGTCTTCGTGGGTCCAATTTGTGGGTGGATTTCCTTTCATGTCCAAAGGGCAGGAAGGGAAATGCAAAAACAATTATTCATTTTATTTTTTCAAGGATAAATTATCAATTTGGTCCTTATTTATTTATTTATTTTTGATAAAATTACTATTTACTTTTTAATTAGGGATAACAATGAAGCAGGACGTGGGTGTATAGTTCTCCTATCTTCATACACATCTCTCCTTTTACTCCCATATATCCCGTTTAATTTAATACAGGTGTGGAGACGGATAATCCTTGTTGCAAATGGTATATCTATATACCCTATTAATTTAACAATTAAGAATTAAAAGAAAAAAAAACACTCAAAACAAATTTGATTAAAGTCTTTATAAAATATAAATCACAAATGTAACTGAAAATGAAACTTAAATAAAATCTAAACTCTATGAATATAAAACATTAAAATATTGAAAATTCAAATATATATAAGTATAAATATATGTTTTTAATGGTGAATATAAACGAGGAGGATGCGAATATGAGGGAGTTTGCCCACTTCCTCATTGCACCCATTTGGAGGGTTAATCTTAACCCTAGCTCCCTCATATTTGTTATTAGAGGAGGGTACCCATAGGTATCCACATTAATGGGTAAATATGCCGTTCGCGTCTTTTTTATTTATACATTTATTTAGTTTAAAGTCATTTGAACTCTTTAAAATGATATAAAATTATCCTTTTTAAAAATATATTTTAAAAGTTCAATGGAATAAATCACATGAGATATATAAATTAAATAATGTAGAAATCAATTAATAAGTCACTTTTTACAAACTAAATTGCACTGTTATGCTTTGTCTCCAATCATAGAAGTAAGGCAGCCCATGCCAAGCCATTTTATCCACCGCTCCCTCTTCTGTTGCGGACCCTTACCTTTTTTATTTATGAGAGTAATTTTAATAGAAAAATTCATTTCGTAAATAGCTTGTGAATTAAAGTGATACTAATCTCTTGTGAGAATGATAAATTTTAATCAATTATAAAAATGCCCCTGATACACAAAACAGGATTTATATTAATTATAGAACCACAATGAACAGGAAAATAATCTAATAGTTTATTACAACAATAATTTATATACAATCAATGGCGAATAGATAATTATAACTACAAAATGTCTATTTTTATTCAAAGAGTAAATTAAACTAAACTATAAGCTGTTAAGCGACAGCTTAAAACATTACTAGCTAGCCAGACAGCTTTAAAAAAAAAAAAAAGAAATAAAACAAACTAATTCATAAAAATCAGGGAGAGGATATAACTAAATTGATATCTTGGGGGAAAAAATTAGTAAATTAAATAAATAGTTCCAATTAGAAAATGTAAATCTAACTTTAGAATTTATCTTCAAATAAAAACTGCCAAATTGCCTCTCATTCATCATTATAGACATCCTAAAAGTAGTGCGATAATTTGAGAGAGAGTGCAATGGAAGTATACCAAGCTCTTCCTTTCACATCTCTGATCAATCTACTCGGTCTGTATTCTTTTTCAAATAATCATAGTAGAAGAGAGGGGGAAAGCTCTTTTGATGAAAAGGAAATATATAGAATAATTGTGATAGTCATAATCCCTAAAAAAAAAAAAAATGGTAAGCTGATGTGATACCCTCAAAATTTATAAATTTGATTTCATAAATTATTATCATAGATTTCCTTCATCAATATATTTATAATGAATTATTTTAATGAATATCACATTTCAAGATCATGAACAATTATATGTATCATCCATATGATGATGTTGATACTCTAATAATGTTGAATTTATTTTTTTAAATAAGAAATTATAGATACATAGGAAATGGGTCGAATGACATATAAATTTTTATGAAAATTTTATTATGTTGTATTAGATAGATAAATGTTAATTTTTGAAAAGAAACTCTAATTATTATTAGTAGGTCAATTTGATAACCTTAGTATTTATTTTGGTCGTATTAATACTTAAGTATTGAGAGTATGATTGGGAAAATTAATATATTATAAACAAGAGATGAATTGTTAAGATTAATTAGGAATAAATCCAAAGGTGGATGATTGATCAAGAATTGTGATTAGATTTAAAATAAATAGTGTAGATTTTATGTGAAAGGATTCTAGATAAATCAATGGCCAATTTTTGGATACTAAGTGATCAATGAGAGCTTAGGTAAAGAAGAGAGAGAGAGAGAGAGAGAGAGAGAGAGAGAGAGAGAGAGAGAGAGAGAGAGAGAGAGAGAGAGAGAGAGAGAGAGAGAGAGAGAGAGAGAGAGAGAGAGAGAGAGAGAGAGAGAGAGAGAGAGAGAGAGAGAGAGAGAGAGAGAGAGAGAGAGAGAGAGAGAGAGAGAGAGAATCGGTTTGGTGGTCAAAGAAAAGGTAGAAGGAGATTTGAATCAAGATTAAAAAGGAATGTGTGCATGCATGCAAGATTAAGTAAGAGCTTGTGTTGGTTATTTTGGCAATATGACACAGAGAAGGTATAAGTGAAAGTAACCACTTATCTTACACTTTGTAGAATAAAATTTTAACACAAACCCCTCCCTCAAGTGGTGACAATGCAAGGTGAGAATCAGCCAATATTTTTCAATTTTACCTCTCAAAATATAGCTTTTCTTAAAGCATATATTGGCTAAACATAAGCTTCTAGTATCTTACTTTATTCACACAAAGTTTAAGCTCAAAAATCTAGATTTTCTTGCCTCCACCGAGCCCCAAAACCCACCAAAAAAATACATTATATACAACACCACTCGACTACCCTCCTCCCTCGATTTTCAAGCGCCAAGCAACTCCATTGCTAAGTTCCAAGAAGTGTGAAGCGGAGATAGAGTACATATTACTAGATGTAATCTAGTGGTTCTCTTTGTGTTTTGATCATATTTAGATAACTAAAGCATATTATATTGTTAGAATCTTAATGTTAGACTCCTTCTTTCTTAGGATAAGGTTTTGGGAAGAATTTTGGAGGTCCAAGGTCTTAGAGAATCTACCGAGCATTTTGATAATATCAACGAACTTTGTTAGAGCTTGAGGTTGTTGTGATAATATGACATGAGTTAAAAACTTCAATATCAAAAATAAATTATTTGATAAGATTCTTCAAAGGATAATCTTCTTTTTAGGATTTGGAATTACTTGGTTTGCTTATATATGTGTAAAGTTATATACATTTGAATTTACGACATAAAACTAGAAAGAAAAGGAACTCCTGGGGTACACTACATCCATAGGTTTTATGAAATCCGAACCCATTAGACTTAAAATTTTGGATTATAAGTTATAGATCTAAAAACTAGATTCTTTAAGCTTTCCAACAAGGTATCTTACTCCTCAAACAGATAAATATGCCATTTTTGATGAATTTTAAAAGTTAAGTCTACGAACTGAGATATTATGCTGGAACCCTACACCAGTCATGGTTGTTATATTTTTTTGGGTTAATAAACCATAACGTTTTATAAAACCGTGACATGTAAATCTACATATTGTCACAAATAATAAGAATAGACTAACGAAAGTTATGATTAGGTATTGGATCAATTTCTAATTAGTGAGAAAATATGATAAGAACAAAAGTTATAAGTTATGATCTTAGATGTTATTGAAGGGTCGCTTCCTAAACTCCACATTGATTGTGCTGATATAATTAAGACATAATGGCTCTTAAGTAAAGTATAATCGAATACACATAGTTCACATGCATATTTAAGCATTCATGTTATGACGTGTGATGATATGATCTATGAATATGTTTTGAGAGATATAGTTTGTACTTGCTGAGCGAAAGCTTATATGTATGTATTCGTGCTATAGGTAACGCGGGTAAACGACCTGCTACTTAGATGTTTTTTAGACTGACAAAGCAGTGTGGAAGTAATAAAGGAAGAAAGTGAGAGACTACCATGGATTTAATTTCCATATTTAGACTTTTTAAATTATTTTATATCGATTATCTTTATAACTATGTTTTCAATATTTTGGTACTACTAAACTAGTATGAGTACCTTACGAGAAAAAGACTTTAGTGTCTTTCCTTTTAACTCATAATGATGATATTACTTTTTAAATATTATCTAAGTATGAATTTGAATATAATATTTATTATCTATAAATTTCAATTTCCTCAGTTAAAATTTTAATATGTTTAACTCTTCAAGTACAAACATGATTTGTTTTAAAAAGTAAAAAAAATGTTCTGTATTTTTAGAACTAAACATAATAAATATATGAATTAAGAATAAGTAAATTAGTTAATGATCTAAAAGGTCGGGTCGTTATAGCTATGCAGTCTCACTTCGCTTAAGCATGAATACAAGTGATGTTTCATAATTAAGTAAAGAGACTACCTTCTAATAGTATGAGGCATTTTAGGGTGAGCTCAATAATAAATTGTACGGGCATGAGGCCTAAAAATAATACTATCATATCAAAAAAAGACATGAGTTGTTACAGTAATCTCATAGTATTGTCCTTATTATTGTTGTAAAATACTAAGAACATGCCAATGACAAAAATATAATGGTGAAATTAACCAATTCGAACTAGGAAGATAGAAATTCTGTAAAACTAAAATTACGTGATCCGAATAGAAAATTATGAATATTGATTAATTTATTGAATCTAGAAATGGTGAGTTTGAGATTACAAAGTAGAGTCAGAGATCACTACATACACTATTGGTGGTGAAATATGTTCTAAGCAAGCAGTTTCCTCTTCAATACCAAATGCATAAACACATTAGTAACCATTCAACCTGGGAAAGAAGAAAGCTGAAAACTTCCGTCGCTGCACCACTTTTTGCTCTGGTCCACTTTCGCTCCGTTTATGCAAATCGGTTGTATCCGTCGATTCAGGCTTGGAATGCTCTGTGAGGATTTTTCTCATGTTGCTAATTTCAATCTTAACACCGCTTAGTATGGTTATTATATTAACAAGCATATTTTCTTTAGCTTTTTTTTTCCCCCCCTAACACACCCGTATATTTCAGGGAAATACGAGCACATGCATACATACTCATTAATGAGTAGCTCTTGCGTAACATGAATGACTGGAAGGAAACTTTGCTGCGGATGAAGTCAAACAAAGCTAAACAATCGGTAGAGAAATGGTCAAACGAAAAGACACAAACGAATTACGTGGTTCGGTCTTATTATGACCTACATCCACGGGCCATCTCCAGAAATATTTCACCTATGAATGAGATTTTTTACACCCTGATCCACGGGCCCTCCAAACAGGTATTTTTCAACAAGTCTTCAAATCTATCAGAACTCTACAGCTTATATACAAACTATAAACAAAAGTAATAGCTGTCAAACAAAACTTGCTGACGTAGCTTGAACAATGAATCTTCAGTCATCCCTGACACTTCTGTCTGTTCAGTCGCGGTACGCCGATCAACAATGCAAGCAATACTAATTGTAGCTTGTAACTTCACTTTATCATACGTCACACACCAAGGTCAGAGAAGATTATGAGCCGATCACTAGACGAATAGTTCGTAACAACACATGTTAAACAGAGAATTAGTACCAAATAAAAAACAAGATACGCAGTGGCGGAGCCGAGATTTTGTTTTGAGGGGCATAAACGAAGAGTTGAATAAAATAAAAATTGAAATCATCAACTAAATTCATCACATCATAATTGTCCATTGCAAGTTTACATACGTTGAAGTATTGCATAATCGTCTCATTGTCAATGGTATCAAAAATCGCAGATCCTTTCTTGCCCTAGATATATGGCTCAGATTCATGTAAAATGAAGCAATGTTTTTAACAATAAAATTTTCAACTGCCACTTCTTTGATAAATTTGAATGCGGATTTTCGAAAAATATGGACAGCTTTTGTTTAAGACCCGCCACCAAGTGCAAGACAATATTGTTAGCTGCTTGGATTAATCTGACGTTGAAAAGAACAGCAATTAATTTTCTTCCAAAAACAGTGTGAAGAACCGAAAGGTGAATAGTTCTGGACATTTCATTGCATGCCAACAATAACATGTTGAAGAAATTCATTATTGTATAACAGTTGACTTCAAGAACAATCTTGAGATAAGTAAAGATAACTAAAATTATTTCAAAAACTTTGAACCATAATTGTTCATTTTTCTTTGAAAACTCCAAGTAGGAAGAACAGGTTATGCTAAAACCTTGCTGTTTAGTTCAATTGTTTTCCCCAAAAAAAAAAATTCAATTATTTCATAGAAATACTATTCGCTACCATTTCCTGAAGGGTACTATTTCTCCTCCCATTCAACGGTCCAGCTACTCTTCTTTACAAAACCCAAATGAGAAAGGCTTTTCAACTAGGATTATTTACAAAAATATCTAAATTAAAGATTATGATTTAAAAAATATCCATTTTTTTCTTTTATTTACATGAATGTCTAAATTGATACTTATAAAGACCATACTGTCCTTTCATCAAGAGTTAAAACTAAACAAATAAAGAATTAATTAAAAAGGTAAAACTAAACAAATATTTTATAAAAAGGAAAAAAGATCATTGTACTTGCTTTATTATAAAGAAAAGAGAACCATAATTGATATTAATTGTATGATACATGAAAAACATTCATTATAATAAATAATTGGCCATTAAAATAAAATTCACAATACATATAAAAAATAAATAGATATTGTAAATAAATATAAAACACTTTAAAACCTTAAAAAAATCATAATGATATAGTAATTATCATAAAGAAAAAAAGACATCATTAAGATATAGTAATACCATAAAGAAAAAAAAAGCATAAAATATTTAAAAAAACATCATAATGATATAGTAATTATCATAAAGAATTAAAAAATTTCATCACATATTTAAACTTTAGAAACTAACTATTAAAACAATACCAATAATAAAAAATAAATAAATAAATTATCATAATAATGTGACAATTAGCATAAAGAGCCTAAATGATACTTTAAAAAAGATTTATAAGAAATCTAAATCATACTTAAGAAATATGTTTATAAAAAAACCTTAATTACATTAATAAGCCATCACTCTAATAAATAACTAGTCATTAAAATAAAGACACAATATTGATGAATAAATAAGGAAAAAAATATAAATCATAATACAAGAAAATGAAGTTAAATATAATAAAAGATTAAAATAAGTACTACAAACAGTTATGTTTTTAGAAATGAACATTTACGTAACACTATAAAAAAAATAGACATATTTTAAAATGAAATTTTAAAAATAGATTTTTTTTTATGTAATTATTTCTTTCAAATGCACATGTGAATTTTGATGCGAGCTTTCCATTTATCCACATTATATCTCCATAATAAAAGCACAAACTTAACTTCAGCACTTAAAAATAAATACGGTAAAGCTAGAATCAATTATTAAAAAAAAAAAAAGTCCAAGTACAATACATTTATTCATCAGCAAGAAGAATAGATGGACAAAAAACTGGAAAGATTATTAGCAAAGAAAACAACATAATAAAAAGAGGGTATTGATCAATTAATTGAAAGCAACACAATCGTAAGTACTAAAACGAACAGAAAGAAAACAACATAATAAAATGTTAGATCTGTTTTTATTAATTACCTAGTGTAATTAAATTATTAATTAAATTAAATTACTGAAAGTGTAATTAAATAAAGAACATATATAATTTTTATGACGTTGAGTCATACTTACTTCTCGGGACCACACCCAACTATTAAACACTCTACTAATCTCAAAATGAATATTACAAGTACACTCGGATTTAAACAATTTAAAGAATCACTCTTTCTATTATTGTTGGTTGTCTTGAACTTATTAGCTGAATGTGTTTAACGAGCACCACTTGTCTTGACGTTGAACTGCCTTTAACTGAAAATGGCTTCTCCTGATGAAGAATACCATCTCCTCCCGAAGACTCCAAATTCTTCTCCCGAAGTATGAAAATCGTGTCAAAAGACTAAGTCTTAAAATATGCTATAAAATTCTTTCTGTGCTCATGCTCCACAATCTGTTTTTGAGACTATAAACAAGCAGCCACACAAAAACACCAAAAATTTCGGGTTAAAAATAATTTAAATTTCAAAGTGATTTCTAATCTGTTGTAACACTTCAGGAAACTCTTGGAAATTCAAATATAGAAATTTCCTTCATAATCTAAATTAATTTTCCTTCATAATAGTTGTTGATAAACCACCAAAAACCTTCAAGAAACTCTAAAAATAAAATATTCCGACCTTTTAGATTTCAAATGCAAGATTCTTCTCTTTTTGGGGAAGTTTGAATTTCTAATTTAAATAGGAAAAGGAAACCTGTCACTTCTTGAAGAAAATTTCATACCTCCCCCACGAAAGGGGGGGGGGGGGGGGGGGGGGGAGTACTTGTGTGTGTTTGTGTGTGTATTGCATAACGCCATAACCTAAACTAAACGGAAAAGGAACGAAAACTATTTGAGCAAAGCATTATCTAGCTCGATTGGCTTGAAAAGCAGAAAGAGAAACAAAGCTCCCTGTGAAGCTACACAACTCTTTATCACGGTTACCACATGCAATGTGAATGTACTCGAGTTTATCGTTCTTCGGATTATAAGATACATAACAATAGTTGTGGCTCAGCAAAAGTTCACCCTTCTTCCACAGTCCTATTGCTTCAATGCCATTATGAGTACAATGCAAGATATCTGGTGCCCTAATTTCAATTCTGTACTCTTTAACCCAATTTTCCCTCTCATAGTCTCTCAACGACCATATCTCTATATGACTCCTAGACGAGCAATCAACAACACCAAGCACTCCTCTAAGATCAACCAAGTGGAAGATGCGAAACGGACCAGGACAAGATCTGAAACGAAATTCCTCCTTAGCGACGTCAAAGGCGACGATCTTTTTAATCTTGTTAATGTCGTCGTTGTTTTCGAGATAATTACCATCCAGGTGTTTTATTAGACCAACCCAGTAAAGAATTCCACTTGCAAAGACTGACTTTCCGATTACGGGACAACGAGTATGATTGCCAAGGGCTCTCCAAGATGAACTCTTTCCAAGCGTGTAAACCTCGGAATTTGTATAATTAAAGCAAACCTGAGCTTGGTCGGGAATTTTGCATACCCGAGACACGATACAAACAATCTTGTACGCGCTCGTCGCGCCATCAAACCCAAATCCATAACTAGCTATCAACCCTGGTTCACGTAGAGAATTAGGAGCATGTAATGCTAAAGTCTCTTGCTTAAACGGATTAAGCAAGTAGGCATGTTGGCCGAAACATCTTTTCCTGAAACAAAGAATTCCATTGCAAGAACTCTCTGGGACATATGCTTTTGGCCGCTTCTTAATGCCGGCGAATATGCTGGAACAGATCTGCATAATACTTCCGTCTTGTACCAAATTTATGTACGGCTTACCGGCAGTAAAATTGGGTTTCGGAACAAGAAGGAGAATTCTTGGTTGTTCAACGCCTCCATTTAAGTGGAGCTGGGCTAGATCCTGCCCGTTGATGATTCGAGACCATGATTTACAGACAAGATTTAAACCTAGAAGAGTTTTCAATGGCAACTTTGAGAAAATAACTAGAATCAAGTCTGTAGGGAGTTTATCCATGCCTTGCCTTGGCGATATTTTTTGAGCTAAAGAGTCCAAAGTCACAACGTGTTTATTTGTTGGTAAAATTTTAATGCTACTTCTCATGATCTAGGGACTACGATCTAGGGACTATATATATATATATATACACACACACACAAGCATTAGATTTCGTTTTTTTTTTTTTTTTTTTTTTTTTGTAATTCTAATTGTACTCAAATTGTAATGCTAAATGCCTAAATCTGATCGATTTTGCAAATTAAAAAATAATTATTATTATGTACCCTGATGCATGAATCTTGAACAATTTTGAAGAAAAAACAATTTTCAAATTAAAAAAAAAAAATCAAATTTAAGAGTGTTTGGTGATTATTAAAATTAGCTGTTTTAAAATTTAAAGGAAGTATTCTTTTTAAAAAGAAAAAATGATTTGGGAAAGTGATATTTTTTATTTTTGGCTTAACCTTTTGGTCAAACATCAGTTAATTCTTTTTCATTGTTCTGTATATTCGTTTCAATTTTTTTCTAGTTAATTTTAGTATTTTCAGTTTCGTTGTCTGGAACAATATGAATTTATGTGGAAAAAAAAAAAGTTATTCCATACATATAAGATGGTGAATTCTTTTTCTTTTTTCTTTTTTCTTTTTTGTATGAAATTAGATCTTCGCTATTGTTACCTTTTTCAATTCTTGGTATTGTGCACATTAATTGACGAGTAATTACTAAAAATTTCAGTGAAATCTCATTTTACTTAAATTAGTAATTTCAAATTTAAAGGAAGATTTTTTTAACTATAATTATTGATTTGGGTGATTGCAAACATAATCTACTAGAAGTTTTGGGTTTAGACTCCACTAAGAATTGGAATTCTCCACATCTAAGTTCAAAAATAGAAAGGAGAAAGCATTTGAATGACATAGATTTAGATATCGCTGCACTAATATAACACAAAAAATTAATATTAGATTAATATGACATAAAATTAAACTAAGATATATAAAATTTGTATCATGTTAGTTAAGAACGAGAAATTTGTGTCATATTGCTTAATAGATGAAAAAAATATGGTTATTTTGATAATTTTCTCAAAATAATTGTAATATAAAAAGAGAAATATTTATTGGGAAAGTCAATATTTATTTTTGGCTGGATATTTAGGTCAAATGTCAGTTATTATTTTTTTTTCCTTTACGGTTGGTTTCAATTTTTTTTTTCTTGAATTTAGTATTTATTAGTTCTATATTTCTGTTTATAAACATGTTAGTGCACTTAAGAAGGTGAATTCTTTTAAGGAAATTTAGATCCTTACTATTCTTACCTTTTTCATAATTCTTGATATTTTATCTTTCTGAAAGTAGAGATGACAATATTCATCGTAGGGACGCGATTTGTTTTAGCGAGATAAGGATCAATGATAATATCCAAGAATTGGGCCAGAATATCAATGACTCTATCTTTGATGCACTTACTAGCTAGTACTAGTACACCTAAGAATTCTTAATTGGGTAAGTTGTAAATAGTCCAAAACCCTAGGTATTCACTGTGATGCTCGGGACAAGAACAAAATCTTTTTCTTGAATTGCTAGCAGGTGAACATTACAATTTTTTTTAATGATTTTAATCATATATTGATAATCCAATTTAAAAATTAACATTTTACTTGACGGAAGTATTAAAGTTCGAATTAATGATAAGTTCCGGGAGATTTTTGTTACCAACACTTTGAATAGTAGGTAGAAAAATTAGATAAGCCTTGTTCTTCGAGATCATATTTTAACTCTGCAATCATCCAATTGCAATTGATACCCCCACAACCAGCCTGTTATAAATAAATAAATAAATAATGAAAAAAATTATAGCCTCCATTGTTTTGACCGATGTAGTTGTTAAGTATCTCTTTCTTTCAGGAAATATACAAGTACATCTCATTTAGATTTACTCGTATGAATGTCCATATAACTAAGTCTATTCATATCGTTTTTAGAAATATGATTAAACTTAGAAATATGATTAATTCGATTTTATTCAGTTACAAAAATTAAAATTTTTAGCTAAATTCTATAAATTTTGTGACAAATATTTAATTTTGCTAGAAAAGGAGTTTGTTGCATATAAAAAAATACTAAATCATTTCATGGCATCGGACATAAATCAGAGAAGTTGAAGGCATTTCTGATGTTTTCCTAATTATATGCAAGATATTTAGTTATCCACTAAACTTTGAACCCCATCTGATTGATCAGTGTCGATCATCGTTGATTAACATCTTTCAAAGGGATTTTGTTTTTGTCAAGATGATGTTTTTACTGAGGAAGAAATTTTATGGTGCCCCTTTTGGGATGAGTCCTATAAACACCTCCTGATCCTAATGGTTTGCATGCTTTTATGTTCTTAAAAATAATGATAAATTGGGTTACACTTTGGAAAGAAGTGATTGTGAAGTACCTCAGTGTCTTTAATTAAGATCAATCAATGAAAATTTTCAATGATCAAAGTTGTATGGCCAACTGATGGTTGATATTCAAAAAACAGTTTAGGAAAATGACACAACCCAAAGAGTAATTTTTCAAACAACGACATTTATTGATTCATATTAAAATATAAGTGACTGTCGTTGTCAATGCTCTCACTTTGACCAAAGTTTTGTTGACTTTTTTACATACACCCTCAAAATATCTTCAAAACATTGTTAGATCAAATTAATTTACCCCCTTTAAAATCAAATAGAAAAGAGTGGGTCGTTCATTTTTTTTTTTTCATCATTTTTGTTACTTGAGTTTGTCGACTTTATTATTTATGTAGTTGAATTTTAAAAGCTTAATAATGAAAAATTCATGCAATTTTGATTAAAAATTTAGGTTTTTTTTTTTTTTTTTTTTTTTTTTTTTTTTTACACGATGAGTAGCACTAGCTTGGAAAATTTCAGAGTACTGTTACTGTATAAAAATGAATATTCTTAAATTACCTGTTATATTAAAGCACAATTGAAGTATAAATACCCCCCCGTTTTGAAGACAATTTGTTTTTTTTACAGAATTTCAGAGCAGCCATATATCGTTTTCTATTTTGTAATATCAATAGAAAACAGTTTTGTAAGTGTTGGATTAAGTGCCCATTTGGAGTAACATATATAGAACAGTTTTGTAAGTGTTGGATTAAGTGCCCATTTGGAGTAACATATATAGATGGTATTTTGAAAATTGAGTTGGAAATGTGTATTTTAGGGTAAACTTTTGAAAAAGTATTGTGTATAGAAAATAGTATAAAAATTTGAAATTTGTTCCCAAATTTTTTTTTTGTTCATTTCGTCGTTACGAACATTTTGACATAAAAATTATCTCATTCTGATTTGAAATGAAAAAGTTATGGACTTTTAAAGTTTAAGTTTTTTGAAAATGAAAGAAAGAGAATGTTTGATGTAGAGTTAAAAATTTGAAATCTAAATAGTAAAATGATATTTGGAGATGACACCACAAACATGTCTTAAATTTTTAAACATCTGATCTATTACAACGCATAACATAAAAGTAGAATTACATCCAATTAGAAATCAAAACATTAAAAAATTAACTAAAGAATAAAAAACAGAGTAATTAGACTGGGTGATCCATTGTAATAACCTAATCTAATATATAACTTAACTTTCATTTATTTAGTTAAATGACCTAATAAGCATATTTTAGTCAATCAATCTCCAGATCCCCTCTCTCTGCCTCTTTCTCTATCTTCTCTTTCTGTGAAATTCGGCACCAGTGTTGGAGGAGGCCGACATCGCAACTCCATTGGCAATGCAATCGTACTCCGCTGGTGATTCAGTTATGGCGTTGCTTCAGGCTAGCGTGGAGGAGATTGACTCTGACGTTGGTTCTTTCTCTCCCCCTCCGTTATTGATAGTCTGAGATTGACGATGTTGAGAGGTGTGGAGAACGATGAGAGGCAACAATTGATGGCTAGTGAAGCTTCTTTAGCGAGGAGGCAGTGATGGTGGCCGCAATGGTGCTCACCGGTGATTTCGCAAAGTTTGAGATTCGAACATCGAAAGAGAGAGATATAGAGAGAATGGCGGTTAGGCTGTCGAGGGAAGAGAGAGAAAGATGATATTTTTTATTTTTTAAAGTTTTTTAATGGTAAATCAATGATTTACCGATAATCAATCACTGATTGATAAGAAAATTAATGATTTTGCTTATGATCAATCAGTGATTGATTATGAAAATTTATGATATATTATAATCGATCATTAATTAATTATGAGTCAATCAATAATTAATCAAGAATTAATCAGTGATTGATCATTAATTAATTATTTATAAAATTGATTGATTATTTAAAAAAAAATTTTCACTAATTTTAAAAACTTGAATTATTTATTAAAAAACTTATTTGAAAAAAGTTAGTTTACCTCTATATGTCTAAAAAATATCGGTCTTATAATAGCCGCCAGCGAATTTTCTCATTATTTAGTAAAACTTTCTAAAAAGTGGAGTGGTCCCATCCTTCGAAAAGCAAATTAAAAAAAAAATAATAAACAGAAGATTTTTTTTTCACAAAAAAAAAAAAAAAAAAAGGTAATAGTTATGGTCGGTAGAATATTAGAAGTGGTAAATATATGTAAAAACCAAGGTGACAACCTGTTTTCCAGCCCAAAAAGAAGAGAAAACTGAAATCTAATGGGAAGCTAAGCTGAACCGAGAGAGAGAAATTCGAGGCAAAAACTCGGAGAGTTGGAGAGATCAGGGACACCACTGCGAGGACTTTAATGTTGCTGTCGGGAGCTTCAGAGGAAGCTATGGAATCTCTTTCTTCTTCTTCTTCTTTTCAATTCTTTCGATCACTACAAATGGCTCGACCACTTACCAGCACAGTACTACTCACTTCTCCCAACTGTAGTTGGAAGCAGAAGAGACCGTCCTTACAAGTCTCCTCTGCAATCTCTTACCGGAAATTCATTCACTTCGCTTTGGAAGAAACTAAACTACATACCCATTTGGCAGCTTCTCCTCTGCAGGTCAGTGACTCTTTTTCCATGTCTCTCTAGTGTTTGCTTTTTTGCCTCTGTATAACTAGCCTTTGTTTTTTTTGTTGTCTTTGACCAAAATGGGGGGTTACTATGTTTGTTACGTTTCAGAGTAAATAATCAAAGCTTTTTTGGTTGTTTTTTCTTTTTTAGTTCTTTAGCTGCATTTGATCACTGGCTTGAGAGATGTGTAAAGTAAAAAACTTTGCTGTAGTAAGGAAAACTCTTTGTTTTGGTTGAAATAGTTGCTTAAAGAATAGATTGTTGGAACTCAAGAAGTGAATTTACTTTCCTTGCGGAAAACATTGCTCTTTTTTTTTTCTTTTTTTAATTTTGGAATTTAACATGAAAAGAAAGTTTGGGGCTTGAAGAGAGATGGGGGTGATAAAGTTGCGTGGTTTTGAAGCCACGGTTTTAGATTCTTCCACTTCAAAACAGAAGCTACTTTGAAGAGCTTTTTAGCTTTTAGAAAATGAAACAAGAGAGTTAGAAAAAAGGTAGAATCTTTTTCAGCTTATGTTGAGCCGGTACATTGTTCGAGTATTGTCATTGGTTTTCAGTTGGTTCTATCATAATGACTCTGGATGGTTGAATATTAGTGCTAGTTTCAGTTCATTCAAGCCACGGAGGTGAAAGTATCAGAAATACTTTTAAGCTTAATGGAGGATTGGGTTTGGGAAATTTGACGAAGAAGAATGTGGCACTCTTGGGTAAGTGGCTATGGAGATTCCCATTGGAACAACAATCTTTATGGGCAAAGATAATCAAAAGCAAGTATGACATTCAATCCAATGGTTGGGACTCGAATGTGATAAGAAGGGGATCATTTAGAAATCCTTGGAAATTTATATTTCAGGGTTTGCAAGCATTTCTTAAAAATATTTCGTTGAGAGTGGGAGCGGGAAATATATATCTGGATCCATCTTTGCTTGTCCCATCTGAACATTGTATTCCATCTACTTTTGTAATATTTTGTGCACCACATTTTCAAAGGCAAATGCCTAACATTTTGCACTATCAATATATTTCAAATTTTTAATAATTACAAGAGTTCAATCAAATTATTCACTTAGAGAAATGAAAACAACTATATACTTTAATAATTTGAAAAGAAGTTTGAGATGATGGAAAGCGTTCACACTCTATTAGCTACATTTTCACAACTGATTCAATTATAAGATGTGAAATTTGAATTCTACTATTAAAAAAAAAAAAAAAAAAAAAAAAAAAAGATGATCAGAAAGGGCCGCCACCTTAATTTTTAAAACTTCCCCACCATCTTTTAATGCCAGGCAGGTACCCCCTTGCAACCTCAAAGCCCTACACAAGACAAAACAATTTTAAATTGTAACTAGATAAATAAGGTTGCAAATAACAAAAACAATAATCATTAGAATGAGGTTTCTTCAAAAGAGCTTTTTTTTATATAAAAACTTCCCCACCATCATTAATGCCTTGCAGGTACTACCTTGCAACCTTAAGGCCCTTCACAAGACAAAATAATTTTCAGTTGTAAATAGATTAAAAAAAATGATGCAAATGACAATTACAATGACGTTTGCTCTAAGAAATTCCTCACCACCATTAATGCCTTGCAGTTACGTACCCACTTGCCACCTCAAAGCCTTCACAAGACAAAAAATTTTAATTATAAATAAATAATTAATTAATGAATAAGGATGCAAATAACAATAATAATTATTATTAGAACGAGGATTATTTAAAAGAGAATTATGTGTGCTCCATATTAGTGTGCTGAGATAGTATCCCGGCTTTTGTTCTCAAGTAAATTTTTTTCTCTAAGTGTTATCAAATTTTACTAGTGGAATCGATCTCAGATGAAGGTCATATCCATGATATTTTGGGATCATCAAATTATCTTGTTTGATTTGTGCTTATTATTGGTGTGAATAATATTTATCTTAAAAAATTTACAACAACAAGTGAGGTATTACATGTGTACACATGACCAGGTGCAAGACGATCTATTTAGGTATGAGATTTCAAATTCGAAACCTGAGAGTGCTTTTATTTCTCTTTAATTTATAGGAACATATGTCTCATAAACCATCTTAAAAAATAATTATTAGAAATGGCTGTCTCAAATTAAGGAGCAGATATAAGATTAAAAAAATGAAACTTAAGTAACAATTTAACTAACTGATTTGTATATCATGAGGTATTCAACATTGTGAAACTTTTATTTATTATTATTATTATTATTATTATTATTATTATTATTTTGGGTAAAGAAATACAATGACAGAACACCAAACGAATTTCATGAGACTGTATTAATTAAAAATGTATAAGAAAATAAACCTTATCATGAGCTAGATTGTTTTGTTTTAAGTCTCGTGAACGTCTCAAGTGCAAGTTGTCTCTCTTGAAATAAAGAATCACACATATCTTTTGAACCACAGGCGCACACACACGCATGTGTGTGTGTGTGCATAAATTAAGGCCTAATTCTTATATATTATATAGACTGGAGTTTGGACTGTACACAAACTAAAATAACACTTTAATACACATGCCTAAACAATAATACAAAAGAGAGCTAGCTACTCTATGCATTATATTTATTTTTTTTTCTTTTACGAAAGGACCTATAATTATTTAATATACCTAAGTTACATGGATATAGTTGACTCATTACGCTATCAATATTTGCTCTCTAGCAACACAAAACGATTTGCATTTTAAAAGTAATCTTCATACGACCAATAATAATAATATCCGTTTGTTACGGGCATATACTATTCTTCCGCTTTCCTTTTTCATGTCGGTGTCTTAAAAAATTAAAATTGGAATATTATATATTTTCAGCACAATAATAAAATAAAGAAAAAGACTTCCTGCAAGTTTAAATATTGGGCATAGCCGCATAGTTTGACGTGAAACTAAGGCAAATTTCTGCTTTCAAAAAATATATACATATATATATATATGTCCAATAGAAGAGCTGTATCAATCTATAATGAACTCGATCTATTTTTTAACTCGGAATGTAAAATTACTACTAAATTATTTATATAATCCTATCCATATGTAAAGTTGTTCAGTTATTAATAGTACAACTATTTTGAGACGAAAACAAAGAACTACTATTATTATGCTGTTGAGGAATATAATAGTATGTCAACCATTGCCAAGTCTCTGTCCTAATAGTTAGTATTACAGATGCTAATATTCCTGTACAGTTTCTCGTGATATTAATAATAATCATTCATATGTCATTGCTTTTTTATTTATTTATTTATTTATTTATTTTTGTCTTTTAGTTTAAATAAAAACTGCATGCCAACTTTGTAAATATTTAAAATAACTAAAAATCAGTTCAATCGAATTGGTGAAGTTCTGTCGGTGATAAAAGGTTTGGCCTGCCCTTTTGACCCTAAAGGTTAGATCATTAGGAGAACCACGGAATCTCATTTTAATTATTAAACTTTTAAATTAATTGCAGTAATGGTCAATTTTGATGGAAAAAAAATTAAGAACACAACAAATCTTAAATATTTATCAAATTTAGGGACCAAAGCGCTAGACTTTTACAGCGATTATTTAAGAACCAAACAAAAAGATGCCCACACATTATCGTGTAGGTCGTTAGACTGTGTTAGAGACTTTGAAATTAATTGCACTAATCCTTAAATTTGATTTTGAAAAATTGAAAAAGAAAAAAAAATGTGAAACAGAAATTAGAAAATTTAGGGTTGAAAATTTGTTTTTTACTGCCACAATTTTTTTAAAAAATTTTACTGTCATATTTAAGAACCAATCAAAAGTACTATACACATTGACGAAACAAGACTTATATTTTAGTTGGGGTATACATAAAAATTTTATTTTATTTTTAAATAAATAACATCAAAGTGCAAAAATTGAAGAAGAAAATTTTAGTGGGGGACTATGTGAGAACTTTTAATAAAAAAAATATATTATGATTTTCACAATAAAATTAAAAGAAAACATATTTTCAGTGGGGTCCGCAACCCATCCCTGATTAGATACATTCCTACAAACATATACAAAAATATATATGCATGTATGTATACTAACATGATATGATTAAAAATTGCTAAGTGATTTTTTTTTTTTTTTGGGAGAAGTTTTTCTAAATTAAACTAGAACATCATGTGGTGCCCTCCACACGTATTTAGAAATTAAATTTTGCACGAAATCGGGAGACACAATTGACGAATTCCTAACGTCCATAGTCACAGTAGGGAAACAAGTTATGAAATAATCTCCTTTCGTGGCATTATCTCTGGTCTCCACCTCTTGCAAAGATAGTCCAAACTCCAAATTTGCATGCCAACTGCCCTACCAAACATTTGATTTTTAACCCTTGTCAAATACCCTTTTTTTCTTTTTTCTTTTTTTTTTTTTTTTTTTTTTTTTTTTTTTTTTTTTTTTTTGTCGTCGTCTGTGGTCTATACACGCAAAATTTCAAGTCAAGGACTTACAAATTAGGATAATAGCCTGAGTTCGAATTAGCACGGCCTCATTTTGAGGTCTACTTTTAAAAACGATACTTTTTATAGAAATTATATATATATATACGATGGACTGATCGATAACTCTAAACTGAGTCTGGTAAAAAAATAGATCAGACCCTAGTATTACACTTAATGATTCTATTAGATTTTTGAATGAACATATCGTTATTATTATTATTTTTTTCCTAGCAAAGAAAATATAGTAATGTATTGAGTTTCCTATTTTCATATTACATATATGAGTACCTATCCAAGCATAATATCTTACGTTAAGATCATATGTTTGTTAATTACATATTTAATATGATTGGTGCTGGACTTTTTGGGGAAAAGATAAGGGAGTTGGTGGTGTAAATTAGAAAAATTCAGCAAAGGCCAACCATGATTTGGTGGAGGGCTTGACTGATTTGTATAAATAATAAATTTAAGCACACCATCCAGCTAGCATTAAAAATGATTGTCAATCTGTCGCACAAATTCTGGATCAAGTTGTTTCAATATCTCATCCCCAGTTAGAAACTATTTCATGAATTGAGGGTAATATGAAATTATTTTAATCATCGGAGCTTGCAGATTCGGTATTAAAACAAAAAAAAAAAAAAAAAAGGGTGCTTGAGACGTGCTGTTAACTTGTAATATTTTGACCTTCTATTTTGTACTTTGTATTTAATTGTTTGATTATTTTTTTAATAATTTAATTCTGATTGTTCATGTTAACAATGTACAATGTTAATATCTAAAGGTTTTTGCGGTCAATCTACTTCGTAAAATTATGTGTGTGTTCTTTAGTTATGTGAATATCAAAAAAATAGTAATCAATACGGTGAGCCTTACTTCGGCCTGGAGTGAGGACTTTTAGTGTCCTATAAATAGCACGAGTTCTCTTTTATAATTTAGTATAGTCTACTTATATAAATAACACTAATTTTTTCTTTTGAATACACTTGTGGTTGATCTGTTTCTTGAAAAAATTTACAACCTTGATATATAATTGTTTAAATAATAAATTAGACAGTAAAAAAAATTTAATGAATTACAACGTTAAAATTATTATTCTTTCTAATAATATAAATAGGTAATAGCACTCGGTTAATTAAATTTACTTTTATCAAGAAGTCAAAATCCCAATTGTGATTGTTTCCTTTTAATATTGCTTTTATTATAATGTTTACCTCAGCCGACAGAGATTAAACACCAACGGTCCAGTGAATATTGTCTTTCTTATCTGTGCATGTAAATCTGTAAAAGTTGGCAAGCAATAAAAACACATCATTGCACGTGAGAGACCACGTGCGGATGGCCCCCACTAGTGAAAAGACAATAACGACAAGTTACATGTAAAGAATAATGTTTGCCGAATGAGAAAATTAGAGGGAAAAGAAAAAAAAAAACGGGGAGGATAGAGTTTGGTATGTATGATGATTGTGCTTGCTTTACATTTTTAAACATGCAATGATGTATGGGGACGTGATTTTGAGAAAGATGCATTTCTTCTTATTGGTTTCTAATATATATATATATATATATATATATATAAACCTAAAACATATGCTACGAACATATTTGAAAAAATTCATTTAAATATGAAAAAATAAAAATAAAAAGTTCAAAATTAAACCCACAGGGGAAAAAAAAAAAACAAAAGACCCAAAAAATAAAATTAAAAATTAAAAAAGTCATGAAAAAAAAAACAAAAAAGTTAAATGACTAAAATGAAAAACAAATTTACCAATACAAAAAAAGACTCAATTGTAAAGAAACAAAAAACAAAAAAAGGCCGAAAACAAAAAAAATTAAAGAACCAAAAATTAAAATCAAAATATTTTCGTTCGAAATGAACCGTTTTGGATGAAAAGCTTGAACAGTAAATATTGAGCAATATGTATAGATACATATATGTATACCTATATGCAATTGAACTATTTAATTAATAAATTAGTTAGAATGCACTTATACCTAACGATTAATTGGTCTTGAAGATATTTATGTAGCTCCAAAGCTTAGGATGAGGTAATGCATTTGTTTTATTTTCGGTTCTTTTAACAAATTTGATGTAAAAACTTAACGGAAGTTTATTTTTATTTTTTATTTTTTTAGTGAATTTTAGTTTATTGTGCTTGCTTGACTTTTTTACTCATGCAATGATGTATGGGGACGTGAATTTGTGAAAGATGCATTTCTTCTCATAGGTTTCCAATATATATATATATACAATTGAACTATTTAATAAATTAATTAGAATGCACTTACACCTAATGATTAATTGGTCTTGAAGATATATATGTAGTTCCAAAGTGTAGGATGAGGTAATGCATTTGTTTTAATTTCGGTCATGTGTAAGTGTAAAAAACTTTATGGTGGTTTATTAGTATTATTTTTTTATTTTGAAAGTGAATTTTATTTAATTTTCCTTGTAGAAGTTGATTGGCTGGTGAGAAATGTAATTGTGGATTTGAATTCGGATTGACTTGTTTAATTTTGTAGAAGCGAAAAAAAAAAAAAAATAAAAATTGGCTAATTAAGGAAAAACTCATTAAAAAATTTTGTTGCAGGCTTACCAGATTAAGTTAGGTTCCATATAACCCAAATAAATATTTGAGATATCAAATAATATATTTTCTGGAAAAAGTACTTATCACAATATTGTTAAAAAAAAAAAAAAGTAATTGGGGAGCGGTATATATACTCGAGATCTTAAAATAAGAAAGTATTTCTATTAAAAGTATGATCTGGATATATCCATTTACCCTGACGTATGAACAATCACTGTTAACTGTGATGGATAATATTATATTATTACAGATTATTATATTGATGGATAATCTATAGTTTTGATTGATAAAAAATTGTATTGTATGTAAGTCCCCCAAACGTAACGTCCCTAGTTACTACCCAGCTTTGGATCCACTTTTTAGTTGAATTTGGGCATGGATATTATTGTTATTGAGATTGCTCCGTGTATTGGTACGCGTCCCAGAATTGAGGAAGCCACGTTATGATACGAAAGTCTGGTCTTATTTTTGCTTAATTAGTTTGTAATTTTGGTTGTTTTCTCTCTATCTTTTTTTTTTTTTTTTTTTTTTAAAGCTCTCCTTTCCTTTAAGATTGCAGTTGTCAACTTGAGAACTGAAAATTGACTCGTTTAATTTTGTAGAAGTAACCAAAATTTTGGCCAATTAAGGAAAAACTCGTATTAAATTTTGTTGCAAGCTTACCAAATTAAGTTGGTTGATTAGGACCCGTTAAATAAATTAATGTTCAAGAAATCAAATAATAAAAGTTCTTATCACAATAATACAAAAAATTAAAAAAAAAAAGGTATTTGAGGAGCGGTATACTTGATCTTGAGATGAGAAAATATATCTATGAGTAGTTTATGGATCCCTCATGATTAAAATGTTAATTTACGGTGACGTATGATCAATCACTTTAATTGTGATGGATAATATTATGTTATTATTGATTATTATAATGATAGATAATCTATAGTTATTATTATAATTACAATATTGTATGTAATTCGGCATATGCAACGTCCCTAGATACTACTCAGGTTTGGATATTTGCTTCTTTGAATTTGGACGTGAACATTGAGATTCTCAATTAGTGCTAGAGACTTTCGGATATTGATACGCTCTCAGAATTGAGGAAGCCACATTACGATACGAAAGTCTCGTCTTGTTTTTTTTTGCTTCGTTTCCTTCCGATTGTTTTCTCGTTTTTAATCCTTCTTTCCTTTTGAAATTGTATGATCTCTTCTTCTTTTTAAATTTTTTTCTGACTGAAAAATAAAAATAATTTTGTACGCTCAAAATTTTATCAAGTGAACACACACCAACCATACTGTGAAAGGTAACACCTTACGGCTTTTCATACCGCTTTCAGCTTCTCGGTGTTGTACACTTTTATCAATTGACTTTGATCCGCTTTCCAACTAAATAACAAGTTATAATACTACCACTTGATGATATATATATATAATATATATACACTCATATTTATTTATTGGTAGAAAAGTCAAAGACAAACTCGACTAATCATGACAAACAAAATTTGGCGGTAAACAACGCGCCAATATAACACATATCGACAAAGTAATAAAAATAATGAGACCATGTGTTGTCACAAACTATGGCATAATTAGAGATGATATGTAGTCACTAAATATAATCAGCAAGACAACAACTTCAGTTGTGCTATGTATGAGTACAATCGATCTCATCGTTTGTCATCAAAGGAAGGCCCTTTTCATCAATGATAGATGTTGATAAAAGTGTTATAAACTCTAATTTCCATCAAACTTGACGGATAAAAAATGAGAATTGTAAGAAGCTAGGTACGAATAAAAAAAATATTATAATAGTAGGAAGCACTTATGAAGTGTTAGTTCATGTTAGAATTATAATAGATTAAGAATAGTGTAATATAATTTAATAGAGTCTTATTAAAATTTAGAGTAATTTGTCTGTTTAGTTCCTGAATTATGAATTTTCTATCACTTTGATCCTTAAACTTTTTACTTTGCTACATTAGTCCAAGAACTTTTGTTTTTTTGACAGTTTTGGTCCCTGACATAGAAATTGATGAAATATATATTTAGTATATATAATCATGTTTCCATGTTAACATGAAATTCTACCCCAAAAAAAAAAAAGCCAAATTAAACTAAACTAAACTAAGTATTAAAATTTCCTCCTTATTCTTATTAAAACCCTAAAAAACTAAAATCTTTTTGAATTTCATGTCATAATTTCGTTAAAATTTTTAGTTATTATGCAATCGGGATACGATTATCTATATTAAATTTCAGAAATCGTCCGTCAATATTAATGTGAGGGACCAATATTGTCAAAAAATAAAATTATGGGACTAATTTAGCAAAATTAAAAGTGCAGTGAATAAAGTGACAAATAATTTATAATTCAGGGATTAAATGGAAAAATTAACCTAAAATTAACTACATAATTTTTTTGACCCACACTACATACATTGTTCTCTTTCTAGAAAGAAAAACACTACTAACTAAAGTTATAAAGAAAATTTGCTGGCTTTAATGACGTATGTTAATGATCTTCTTTTTCTTTAATTTCTTTCTGTTTTATGATAATGCAACAAAAAAAAAAAAAAAAAAAAAAGAGGCATGAATCATGTGTCTACTAAATATGACAGATTAGATAGTGAGCAGATGAGCATTTTTCTTTTTGTTATATCCCAATGGAATTAAAACAAACAAAAAACAAAAAACAAAAAAACAAAAGCAAGATATGTATGTGGAATAGATGACAATTGAAGTGTGTGTGTGTGTGCAGAGAGGGAGAGAGAGAGGGAGAGAGGGAGAGAGAGAGAGAGAGAGAATCATGGATGGTTTGGTGGCCACACAAATTTCCAAAGCTTGCAAAAATACATAAACAAAAATAAGACTTTCTGTTTGAATTATTGAATTAAAGGAAGTTTCCAAGGAATTTTAAGACTATTACCTTTATATGATAGTGTTACAAAGCTATAAGGAAAGTCAATTAGAAAAATGCTTCGAAGCACATGTAATGTTGAATATACCATAATCAATAATTAATAAAAAAATGCTTAATTTCATATAATGGGCTCCATTTTTATCAGTCAGCGCTGTTGAATTTCATTAGTGTTCTTTAACACCGATCGTTCAGTAAATGACAATGGCCACACCATTAAAAAAAATTAAATGATTTTGCTCCTCTGTTTTGCAGCCTGCCTGCCTGCCATATCACATGTATCAAGCCAAACTCCAACAGATAAAACAAACCCAGTCAAAGGTTCTGAAAAAAAAAATTATATATATATATATATATATATATGTGTCTATGTATATGGGTCCGTATCTCAAAGATAAAATATTCGTTCAAGAAAGATGTAACTTGTTAACCCATTCAAACCAATATTTAACCCTCTTATGTATATTTACTATACATTGATTAATAATAATAATTTTTTTTATTAAGATAGGTGATTAGTATCAAGTAATTTTACTCTGTTTAGCTAGGGTTAAGGGTAAAGACAAGAGCTATTTAAAGGGAGGGAAGTTTGCTCAATATGCAGCACCAAAAATCCAATATCAACTCGAGATGGGGAAAATGGGGTCACCAGCCTTAGTAATTAGCGCTCTCTTAGTGGCACTAGTCTCTCTAAGTTTCCCAACACAAACCACTGCAAACTACCCACCAGCTTCTCCTCCCTACCACTACAAGTCCCCGCCCCCTCCTCCCCCGGTGCACTCGCCGCCGCCACCCAAGGAGCCTTACCACTACAAGTCCCCACCACCACCACCACCAAAGGAGCCTTACCACTACAAGTCCCCACCACCACCGCCACCAAAGGAGCACCACCACCACCACGCCTCTCCCCCACTACCACCCAAGGAGCATCACCACCACCACCACGCCTCTCCCCCACTACCACCCAAGGAGCATCACCACCACCACCACGCCTCTCCCCCATTCCCACCAAAGGAGCATCACCACCACCACCACCACCACGCCTCTCCCCCATTCCCTCCAAAGGAGCATCACCACCACCAAGCCACTCCCCCACTACCACCCAAGAAGCCATACCACTACAAGTCACCACCACCTCCACCTCCAGTCTACAAGTACAAATCACCACCTCCTCCAGTTCATTTCCCGCCTAAGAAGCCATACCACTACAAGTCTCCTCCACCTCCTCCTCCAGTTTACAAGTACAAATCACCACCTCCACCGGTTCATTTCCCGCCTAAGGAGCCCTACCACTACAAGTCTCCTCCACCTCCTCCTCCCGTTTACAAGTACAAGTCTCCTCCCCCGCCTCCTCCCCACCACTACGTATATGCATCACCCCCTCCTCCTCACCACTACTAGACAATGGAGTTGATGTAGCATATCCACTTGGTAAGTATATTCTTGCAACATGGAAAATTCCTTTTCTTCTCTAAGTGCACATATAATAAATTGTCCAACCATATTTTCTCATTTGTGGAAGCTAGCTCCTAATTGCATGCATATGTATACTAAAAGCCATAAAAGGAGAGAGAAGATAACTGACATCAAAAGTCAATTACAATATATCTGAAGTAGACTGAAGTGAACGTTCTTGCATTCACAATATATGTAGAGTAACTTTTGCTCTTTTCCATCCATATTTAATTTGACATTCCATTACCACAAAAATAATCAGCTATAAAGAATCTTATTATTATTACTTTTTTCCGTTGTGAAACTCTATGGGCGTTCATTTATTAGATTTATTTGAAAAAATTACAGGTTTCAAACTTAAGAGTCAATAAGATCTTGAATTTCCTTTCCACCCACTGAACTAACCCAGCGTGATGGCTATCTTGCTCATGCATGACATTTATTATAAAATGTGCTAAACTAATTGTATTTGCAGGGTTTTAAAGAAGAAGAAAATAACAGAATAAAGAAGATTAAAGTTCCTCAATTATATGATATTCTGAAGATGAAGGAAAGCGAGTCTCGGGGTTTGATATATTTTTAATAATGTTTTGTGAAATTATATTATGTATTAATTCGACAGTTGTAATGCACTTTGGTTGATTGTATGATGTATTAGAATCGTATGTGTGTGTTGTAGACTCTTCCTTTTAGCCAACGCGGAGGTTGACTATTACAATAAAATAAACAGATTTTCCAATTCAATTCATCTAATTTTTCCCTTTTTATTTATTTATTTTTCCTGAATTTTTTACTTTTTCATCACTGGCGATCAGAGTACGACATGTTCATAATTGATCAACTTTTTTCATGGAATAATATATAATCATGGATATATAAGTTCAAGCAAATTGACAAATCGGATGGATTTACGTGGACAGAAAAGATGGTTTTCTTTTTTCCTTTACCATGTTGTCCAATTGATTGGTTTTCCAAAGATTCTCGATATGTAATATGGCCATTTGTGCAAACGTAGATATTGGACAATCAGTTCGCACTACACCCTACCAAATCCTATTGATTTTCTTCTTCTTCTTCTTCTTCTTCTTCTTCTTTTTTATTTTTTTCCTTTTAAAATAGTAAAATAATAATAATTATAATATTATTGTTATTATTATTATTAAAAACTTTTAAAAAAAATTATCACATGATGGATATTGAACCTGTAATGTGACAACCCGTGAATGAGGATGAAAAATACTTTGTAAAGTGTCTTTTAATACTTTTATAATGTAATAAAAGATTACTGTTTTGGCTTGTTAGTTGTGGTACGTTTACTTATTTAACATCAAAACGAGTTAGCTACTAAAAAAATATAGAAACAAATGTTGGCACTCTTAGATCATTTCTAATAGAGTACTAAATTGATGTGCTAATAATAAACTTATAACATTTAAGTCAAAAAAAAGTGCTCTGAGTGCTTATATGATATCAAATTTGTTCTATAGATATTAAACTTGATGATATCAAATTCGTTAGTGTCTCAGTTTTTTCATCTATTCATTAAAGTTTATCATTTTTAAATTATTTAAATACTAAATACATAAATCTCAAATACACTTTTTTTCATATTTTTATAATAAATATAACATTAACATGAACATATACATTAGAGAAGATGGTCTTCGATTAAGCTTTGGAAAATTGGTGATGTAATAATGTTAATGTCATGATTTACAAATTGTGTGTATATATATTCCGTATTTCTTGTAATATTAATAATCTCTAACTATAATTAATAACCATGCCGTCTGACGTTATTTTAATGGGCTTTTAGAACGGCAGCACGTAAAATAATAAATTTTGAAGACAGAAGAATTCTTTATGTCACATGTAGACGGTACAATACATAGGTTAAAACTTGAGGAATTTAATACTCTAGTCTTTGGACTTGAACTTTTGGAAACTTTTTGCTCATGTTTCAATACTTTTCTAAGCTGTCCTTCGGAGATATATGATAACATTGGAACAAATTGAGGAAAAGGTTCATGCATAAAAATTGGAGACTGACTATAGGGATACAATATATATATATATATATATATATATATTTTTTAGCTTGATGACAGAAATGAAAAGATATTTCAAGTGTAATTCAGGAAGGAGTTGTTAAGAGTAAAAAGAAATTTAAGTTCCATATTGTAAAAATATAACAATAACATATACATAAAAAAAATTAAACCACTCAACTTAACAGGTTGACCTTTTAAGATGAAAGTCTAATATCTTAATAGTCTCAAATTTATCTTATTCTCTCTAATCTTCACATGGTATCAGAGCCTAACAAGCTCAAATGAGCGTTTCGATCCATTCAATACAAGATTGCTCCAAAGAGAGCACCATCCTACATGGATGTGTTAAGGATAAAAAAAAAAAAAAAAAAAAACACCCACATCATAAAAATATATCAACTATAACATACATATAAGGGATTAGGCTACTCTACGTAACAGACCTTTTAAGATGGAAGCATAATCTCTTAATAATAGTTTCAAATTCTTCTTCTTTTCTCTAATCTTCACAAAAGTGAAGTGCTACGATAATTTACATTTTAATTTGATGTGACATTTACCCCCCTCAAACTTTACAGGATTTGACAACTTACCCCCTCAATTTTAGTTTTAGTAAATTAGTCTCTAAATTTTTAAATTATTGTGAATTGGTCTATTTTTCTTATGGTTTGCATTCAGGATGTTAAAAGCACGTATGATCAAAAATTTCAAAATCTCAATTCAAACCCAAATGCAAATTTTTCAATAATTACATACTCACAATTCATCAAATTTGACCAAAATTCGTACTGAAATATGTAAAATGAGTCACGACAATAGTTTTGCAAGTTGGAGACGTAAATTATCAAAAAAATAAAAATTTAGAAAACAAAGTTATCAAAGTCTAAAATTTTTTACTGTTGTAAAAAGAAAAAGTTGACTTAACCCGAGCATGTATCTATTCAAGATTTAATGTTAAATACTCGTTTAGTAGGATTCGGGATGAATAGGATTGGAAATGAGGATTTAGAGTCCAAGTAAGTTGTTTACTTTTTGTTATGAGATTCAAAACCAGAATCAGTACGAATTCTATTAATGCGTTTACTTAAAACTAGAATCAGAATGAATTATTATAAATTTACTTATCTACCCCTTTATAATTATGTTTTTAAGAGTAAAAACGATTATTTTGTATATTTATAATCATATTATTAATCATCATTAAACTAATCTTCATAATATTAAGATAATAAAATAAGTATTATTCGTTGTGTAATTTTTTATTTTGAAAAGTCAGAAGAGTGTGTAAAAACATAAATTAAAATAAGTAGAATAAAATAGTAGAAATTGTTTCATTATTCGTTATTTTCAGGTTTTTTCATGGCATTCACTCACGATAAGAAACAACCACCTGCGTTTGGTGCAGCACCTACATTTTGGTGCATTCTTCTTTCTTTCCTTGATCTTTCGTTCTGTCATATTCTTAATAGCTTATCCAATATTACAATATATTAACTGCTAATACCACTACTACAGAATGAAGATTCTACGACGGTTAAAAATCGTCATGGTAAAATTTCCACGATAGTTTTCTAACCATCGTGGAATCCACAGTCGTGGAATCTTTTAAGATTCCACGACGGTTTTTTAACCGTCGTGTAATGTGAAAAATAAAAACTTTTATTTTAAAATTTTAAACACATACCACGACGGTTAAAAAACTGTCGTGGTAAGTTATCAACCACGACGGTTTGATGAAAAAACTGTCGTGGTTTCTTTCGAAACCACGACGATTTTCATCTAAAACCATCGTGGTTTCTATAGAAACCACGACGGTTTCGCAGGGAAACCATCGTGGTTTCCCCGTGAAACCACGACAGTTTCCCCGTGAAACCACGACGGTTTCAAGGCGAAACCATCGTGCTTTCGCCGAGAAACCACGACGGTTTCCACTTAAACCGTCGTGGTTTCACGGGAGAAAATATTTTTTTTTTACCCAGTTCGTTTCATTATTCATGGGTAGCAAATCCCGTGTTTTAATACGATATTATTAAACATGCAATAATATTTCCATAAATAATCTATAATTACCTGTGTTATATAATTTACAACAATCAATTTAACGAGAGTACAAATGTTATTTATTTATTGTTTGCAGTCAATATTGTATAAACCGCATAACAAATGAAGCTCACTCCTGCCTAACCAAGATCATGTCAGCATCAGTATAAAAATCCTTGGTTTGGAGCACGGCTAATCCATCAACAATGAAGGTTATTTCTCGCATGAAAGTTAACACAAAATAACCGCATTCTACATAACCTTCCTGTATTGGACATCGAACAGTATCAATCAACGTCTGGTAGTTGCGTCGCTGTTTTATTCCTCTTCCCACCAACAATTTCCAATCATTAAGTACCCTAATAATTTGACACATTGAAAACAATTACAACAACAATCATTTTATCTCTAAGCAGATATATATATATATATATATGAACATCAAAGAATACTTACGTCGTAATTAGGTCTTTAAAATCATCACCCGGTTCGTTTGCTAGAGGATTAAAATACAGGACCGAGTCATCCCACGGATCAATAACTGCCAAGATCCAATGTTGGCTGCTGTTATATGGCATTAGAAACCGCTTTCCTTTTGGTGCGTTTCTTAATATCCGTACGATATATTCGGCCCTTTCTCGAACATAGGCAACACGATCTATATTTTGTTGCACTGGTGAGACAAGGACTGGAGAAATAAACTCGAACCGTTAATCCATACCTATTCTTGCACAACAATCCGCTAAGTATCTGCAAAATAATTCAGCTCACTTGTTACGCAAACACTACATATATAAGATTAAGAATGATATATAATAATGTTTGGTTAACCGTCGATATTTGTATTACGTGATGTATACCATTATGCTGTTTGCACTAATTTCTTTAAATATTATGAAATGGTATACATCTTCAAACCCAATATATATTGGCATGTCATCGCTAATGACGAACTGTTGTAGTAGGCACATTATTTGGGTACCGTCACGCATGGAACTTTGTGCTTAATATGCCAAAGGTCTTAATTCGAAGGAAATTTCATTAAAGTCGAACGAAGGTAGTTCTTCTTGTGCCAGTTGTTGTTGTACCTCTGGTTGTGACTGTATTTTCTTCCTCCCTGCTCTCTTTTTTGTTCGTTTGCTTCCCTCATCTTCTGTATGAGGAGCATGACTGGGACCTTTACTTGCCTGGCTCAAACTTGTTTGAACGACGACTAATCTTTTAGGCCAAGCAACAAACCCACCGACAGCTTCTTCAATACATGTGACTTCGTTCGTCGGATTAGGTAGGAGTGCACGTTTTATTTTTGGGACTGTAATTGTCACTCTTACATCCTCCTCACCTAAAGGAATCCCATGGACTGTGTCAGTAAGGAAACAATCCATATATGCCCTGCCGTTTGCAACAAGCACATCTTCTCCGTTAACTAAATCAGGAATAAAGAGTTGGCATTCCTTACTTTCGTTGGGCATGGGCTTCGGAGCCGATGGCCTAACTTCTTTTTCATTCAGTGTGCAGCTAGACTTGACGCTGTTGTGTTGATCAACAGTCGGTGCAGTCATCTCCTCAGCCATAGTCTCCCGGTTGATACCGTGCTTCGTACAAAGTTCCTGTACGGTTCTTTCCAATGCGACAATCTGCTGTTTCATCATCATTACTTCAAGATTTTCCCTTGGAGTTTGCACAAAATTGAAGTATTGCGACTGCTTGACAAACTTAGATTGACCCCGAAACCTCCCCGAATGCTCGGCATTGCCTAATGCTTTCGTCAATATGTCATTTGTCCCCACAGATTCGAAACTTCCTTGTGTCTCTTGTTCACTGAAGTCATCCTGTAACAATTAAAGAATATTTTATTAACTCTTAAACATAAATGAGTGTACGGGATAAATATATTGTAAATGGATTCGAAATCTTACTATTGTATTGGTAATAAATTTAAATGCTTCATTCTTGAACTCTCCATCAGGTTTGATACGAATGTCCAGCCACCTAGTATGCCGCTCTGCCCATTTTCTCGTATTCTCTAACTGCAGTTTAATAATTACTGTTAGTAAAGATAATGGAATAAATTTGAAGTTCAACCATTTATTAAGAAATTCCAACTAATTCACATACATGAGCTTGATCACGTTTCCTATATCCGTCTCGGCTACCGGTTGATCCGTATTTGCTCTTCTTTCTTATCTCACTTCCTTGTTCGGATAGTCTTTTGAATTCCGGGGTCCGTCGATACTCAATGAATTTTTTCCAATCCTCCTCGCTTATGGTGGGGTAATTGTGAGCCACTTTAGGCGGTTGTTGCCATACGGTTTCTTCATCAATATGATCTCTGACAAAAGTTTGGTAAAGATCATATCTAAAATTTTTCACCGACTCTGCACAACACTTTAAAGCTTATTTTTTAAATGATAGCTCCACGGTGAAAGAAGTTATGATTTCCACCCACACTCTTTCTTTCCTTGGGGCTCAATCGGCACTTCTAAAGTCAGCTATCCAAATGGGTATATACTCTTGAGCTAGCACGCCAATCCAACTCTGTAATTCATCTCCTTCCTTCCTTAATGGTTGCCCTTTTTCGTCAAACGAAACTGCAATTCGTTCTCCCTTTGTCCTAACATGGTGTACTCTTCTCATAAGAGTTGCTCTTCGTTTACCATCTTCATCGGGATTGAATTTAGGTAAGATGGTTCATCGTGGTTTTTGCACATGAGTTTGTGTTGAGCATTCCTCTTCGTGATCTTGTGACATTTTAAATCAATCTAAAGCAACTCCCAACCGAAACTTAGTAAAAAACAAAATTTATTTGTCATCAAATCATAATCAAATCATGACACTAAAACGCGTAAGTAGCAAACGAAAGCATACATTAATTTATTATAAATCTGTGTAAGTAACAATATCCTTTACTTAATTACCGAAATATAAATGCATTTTATCGAACATGTGAAAGATGCTAACATATATAAGTCACAAAATCCCGTTTTTTTTTTCCGGCTAAATGTCAAATCCATGTCTTAACCAAATAATTTACATCCAATATAAAACTATTTGTAACTCAACAAGACATTATGTCGAACATCTTATATGCGTTGATTTAACTTGCAATGAATAATTTGTCCGGATAATTGACAAATCCGCACATAATCCAAGCAATTAAATCTCATCTTTATCTAATTCTAACTAAACAGAGGCATTTTATCAAATATATACTATGCACAAAAATTATTGCTATAATCAAGCAAATTCACACCCACAAATTTTTGAGTTAAAGAGAGACGTCGACTTACCAAGAGGTCGAGTATGGGTACGGGCGTGGGAGACGGCGGGCGTGGGCCGGCGAGGCTGGGCGAGGGCAAGGGCGGTGTGGGCGAGGGCGTGGGCCGCATGGGCGAGGTCGGCATGGGCGAAGGCGAGGGCGAAGGCGAGGGCGAGGGCGAGCATGGGCGGGCGAAGGCGAGGATGAGGGCAGGGGCGGTGTGGGCGCGGGAGGGCGTGGCCGAGCGAGGACGAGGGCGAAGGCGGCGACAGCGAAGGCAGAGGCGGCGTAGTAGGGAGAGAGAATGGAGGCGGAAGCAAAAGGGAGAGAGAATAAGGTAGAGTGAATTGGCGAAAATGAGAGAGAAATGGAGCGAATTGGCATGGGTTCTTAGTTTGATTATATACATACATATATATATATATATATATGTGTGTGTGTGGGGGGGGGCAGAATTGAATCGTAATAATATTCGCGCGAATGGTTTTCACGAAATTTTGAAATTTCAAAAATTTTCGAATTTAGTCAAAACCATGACGGTTTCTTGAACTAAACCATCGGGGTATCTAATTATAAAAAATTTTTTATTAAAAAAATTTAATTTTTAAATAAATTATAAAATTCTAAAAACCACAACGATTTCTAAAAGAAACCGTCGTGGTATCTTTAGATACCACGACGGTTTCTAAAAACCGTAGTGGTATCTAATTTTTTAAAATTTTTTAAAAATATCAAAATTTTTTAAAAAATTTAAAAAAATTTCAAAAAAAATTACCACGACGGTTTCCTTGAGAAACCGTCGTGGTATCTAATCTTTTAAATTTTTTAAAAATGACAAAAAAATTTTAAAGAATTTAAAAAATTTTTAAACATTTAGCAGAAAGATACAACGACAGTTTTTGTAAAAACCGTCGTGATATTGTGACCGACATGAATTTAAATTATTGTTAAGCATTAGTAATAATCTCACAGGCGGCCACACCTTTGTGTTATGCATAGACCTGCCCATCAATATATATAACTCTTGTTCTTGTTTCGTTTAACAAAAAGACATACAAAAAAAATGTAATGTGCATAATTATCATACTGAACAACTTATAAATTATATACAGTGGGAAATTAAAAAACAATGTCATTTTTTTTTCTTTTTTTTTTTTGTCTTCTCAACACGTGTCCACTCGATATCTAGACGAAACAAGTGTGAGGCATCATCGTCAAAAATCATCAATCTCCTCAATTGGTGGCAATCCATTTGTGAAAGATGGAATGTCGGTACAATCTTCAATATCTTCTTGGTCATCCTCGATTATCTTTGGCTTCATTGACACAACTAAAGATAACTCTAAATTGTCGGGGTCCGTTGTGAAAAATACTTGAACCGCTTGCGAAGCAATAATGAAAGGATCATTTTTGTATCCCAACCGCCTAAAGTCGACCACTGTCACGCCGTCTCTATCAATTTTAACAAAATTATTGTCCGCCCACTTGCATTTAAAGAGTGTTATCCGCAAGCCGCAATAATCAAGTTCTCAAATATCTTCAATGAACCCAAAGTAGTTCATGAAACCGTAAACCGGGTTCTTATCTTTTGCGGATGAAATATGCAAAGACTCGGCACGAAAGCTGACACCACTATTTTGGACGGGATGCTTCTCATCTTTTCCGCGAGTGTAGAAGGTGTAGCCATTGACAAAATAGGATGTATATTTTATGACTATCAATGACGGTCCTCTTGCTAGCTTAATTAAGTTTTTGGAATGACCAGCCTGCATATGCAAATATTTTCTTATCCACTCCCGAAATATCCGGTTGTGCGCATCTTGAATCCACTTCTCACATCTTGATTTTCTTGGATTCGCATCTCGTACTTCTGTCATGTGAACCTCAATAAAAGGCTCCATTTCCTTAGCATTGTGCAAAACATAAAGACAAGCTTTTTCCAATTTATCTTGATTAATTGGTGAATGAATGCCCATGGATAGTCCTTTCAACGTAAATAGCCCGCTCGTTGGCAACCCTATAGGGTTTGCGTTGGACAAATATTCAGAGCAAAATTCAACTGATTCCTCGGCTATGTAGTTTTCCACTATACATCCCTCCGGCCTATTTCGGTTCTTCACATAACCCTTCAAAACCTTCATATACCTTCATATACCTCAAATGGACCGGTCCGCATAGCTTAACTTCTCAAACTAAGTGTACCGTTAGGTGGATCATTATATCAAAAAGGCTGGTGGGAAATACTTCTCAAACAAGCACAAAGTCATCACCAATTCTGATTGTAGTGAATCTAGCATAAGTGGATCGATGACCTTTGAGCAGATTGCATTGAAAAATGAGCATAATTTCGTAATTGCATATCTCACATCTTTTGTTAAAACTCCCTGCAATGCAAGAGGTAATAACTGTTTCATCAAGATATGACAATCATGTGTTTTCATTCCAATTAGCCTTAAATCCTTCATCGACACCAACCATTTGAAGTTGAAAGAGTATCCACTTGGCACTTTCACGGACGCAAGCCATTCACAAATCTTTATCTCTTCTTGTCTCGATAATGTGTGTTTTGCCGGAGGTAAATATGTGTCAGTCGATATTTTGTCGGGGAGCAAATTTGGTCTAAACTTCATCTCTTCAAGATCTAACCGTGCCTTTTCACCATCTTTACTTTTGTTTGGAATGTCAAACAATGTGCCCACAATCGATTCACAAATGTTTTTCTCAATATGCATAACATCTAAGCAATGACGAACGTAAAGTGGCTTCCAATATGGAAGTTCATAGAAGATTGACTTCTCTTTCCAAGATCCATCAACAACTGGAGCCTTACGTTTTCTCTTTCGTAATACTACTTTCACATCTTTAACCATCTCGAATACATCTTCGCCAAACAAAATCCGAGGAGGGGGTCTCTCTTTGGTATTACAATCAAAAGCCTTCTTTTGTCTGCGGTAGCAATGATTTTTTGGCAAGAATCTCCTGTGACTAAGGAAAACGTTTTTCTTACCATGCTTCAACTGGATGGAAGATGTGTCCTTCATACAAACTGGATAACCTATAGAACTCTTAACAGGATAACCAGATAGATTGCCAAGTGTAGGAAGGTCATTAATTGACCAAATCAACATTGCACGAACATTGAACGTGTCTTGACGGTGAGAATCTCTAACTTGTAAACCATCTTCTCACAAGCTTTTTAGGTCATCGATTAATGATGCCAAGTACACATTAATGTCATTCCCCGGTTGTTGAGGGCTTGAGATTAGTAATGTCAACATCAAGAACTTCCGCTTCATACACAATTTTGGAGGGAGATTGTAACTGACTAGTATGACTGGTCAGGTACTATGCCGACTACTCACGTTGCTATGTGGGTTCATTCTGTCTGTCAACAAACCGAGACGTATATTCCTTAGTTCCGCACTAAATCTAGATGATTGTCGTCAAAAGTCTTCCATTGTGGTGCGTCGGCCGGATGCCTAAGTTTGCCATCGTCAATACGTTTATCATGGTGCCATGTCAAATTCTTAGCATGCTCAGCATTACGGAATAAACGATGCAAATGTGGAGCCGGTGGAATGTACCATAACACCTTAACCGACACTCCTTTCCTACCATTCGATGGCATCTCGGCCTTCTTCCATCTTGACTCGTTACAAACCGGACATTCATCTAAATCTTCCAATTCTTTCCGGTAAAGGATACAATCATTTGGACAAGCATGTATCTTTTCATATTCCATTCCCAAAGTACTCAATGTCTTCTTCGCCTCGTACATACTAGGTGGTACTTTATTATCATCCGGTGGAACATCTTTTAGAAATTCTAAAAAACTCGTGAAACTAGAATTCGTACACCCTCCCGATACTTTCAGATTCTATAATTTAACCAATACCCTTAATTTCGTATATTTTGTACACCCGGCATACAAGGGCGTTTCGGCATCATTAATCATTGTCTCAAATAACTCCGGCTGGTGCACAAAGTTTTCTTCCAAATCATTTATCATATTGACCATATCATCACGAACGTCTTCTTCAACAATAGGCTCTTTACCTTTAGTACTCGTCGATGTATATTTAATATCAAAAAAATCTTCGCCATGTAGATACCATGTTTGGTAAGAACAAATAATCCCATAAGCACGTAAATACCCTCTAACATCATTAATGGAATGAGATCTATGATTATCACATATTTGATACGGATATGGAATCTTATCATCTTGTGTGTGAGATTTGGCAAATGACAAAAATTCTTCAACACCAGCTTCATGTGCTTTAGACAATCTATCAAATCACATCCACTTCATATCCATGATTTGCAACTCCTAAATAAAAAAAAATACAATACTTATTTAAAAGTGAAAGTACTCTATCATAATCATTAATTAACAACAGCTCATTAATTGATCAACAATTAAAAATCAAAAGAACATATCACAAAACTAATTAAAATAAAAAACACCATGTAAAGCCATCATTAATATAATTAAGTCTAAATACGGGGGAAAATTAACATGTATTGACCACTTAATTTAACACCCATTGCACAATTACTCTAAATCGATCCCACAACATATATACATTAAACACATACAACAAGAATTAATATGTTCATTATTTATCACTTACAGAGAGAGAGCGAATATATTGGCGTCCTGACTGTGCTCGGAGCTATCTCGAATTATATTTTAGGATAGTGATGTGAAAAACTGAAGGTAACAACTCTCGCCGTTTTGTATAAAAAAAAAAAAAGTAAGCTTCCATGACCGTTTCCAGAAAAACCATCGTGGAATATTAGATTCCACAACGGTTTCTCCAAAACGGTTGTGGAAACACCCGAAACCACGATGGTTTTAGTCAAAACCATCGTGGAAGAGCCACGCTTCCACGACGATTAAGTCAAAACCATCGTGGAAGCGGCTCTTCCACGACGGTTTAAATAAACCGTCATGGAAGCGTAGCTTCCACGACGGTTTTAGGTAACCGTCGTGGAAGCAAAACGTTTCCAGGACGGTTACAAATAACTGTTGTGGAAGCGTGCGCTTCCACGATAGTTTTCGGAAATGCTTTTCCACGCCGTATTTTTGCATTTTTTTCGACGACGGTTTTTTAAAAAACGGTCGTCAAAGGACAGTCGTAGAATCCCAATTTTATAGTAGTGTACACCTTTCTTTTATCAAATCTCAGGATCATGATCTAATCATGAGGATGGTATTTTATCAAGTGTCGGATCTCAAGTTTTTATGGATTCCTTTTTTGTCACCGGGGTCGACCCCAAAGCCATAATGTATCAAAACGAGGAGGCCATAGAGTAACTTTTTTTTATTACTTTGTCTTGAACTTCGTGAAGAACTACATTCTATCTCAACCTCCTTACAAACAAAAAAGTGGGGCACAATGGATACATATTATTTTATTATAATAAAAACAACATTTTAATTTCTTCCAACAAAGTTTCTAATAATTAGCATTATTATATAATATTAGGTAACTAAATAATAATTAAAAAAAATATGCTTGAGACGTGCTTTTAACTTGTAATACTATGACGTTCTATTTTGTACCGTGTACATAGAAACTGATTAAATTCGAGTATTTTTTTTAACAATTTAATTATGATTTTCTATGTTAACAATCTACAATGTTAATATTTGAATATTTTTGTGGTCGATCTACCTCATAAAATTGTGTGTGTGCTCCTTATTTGTGTGAGTATCAAAAAGATAGTAACCACTATGGTAAGCCCCACCCCGGTAAGGAGTGAGGACTTCTAGTGTCCTATAAATAGTACAAGTTATCTTTCGTAATTTAGTAAGATTCATTTATATGGATTACACTAATTCTTCTTCTTAAATGTCCTTGTAGTTAATCTATTTCTTGAAAAAATTTACAATGCTGGTATATAATTATTTAAATAATAAATTAGTCCGTTAAAAAAATTAATAAATTACAACCATTTAAATAATTATTCTTACTAATAATATAAATAGGTAATAACACTGGATTAATTAAATTCACTTTTACCCAGAAGTCGAAATCCCAATTGTGATTGTTTCTTTTTAATATTGCTTTTATTATAATGTTTACCTCAGCCGACAGAGATTAAACTCCAATGGTCCAGTGAATATTGTATTTCTTTTAACTAAACTATAAGCTGTTAAGCGACAGCTAAAAACATTACTAACCAGACAGCTTAAAAAAATAAAAATAAAAATAAAACAAACTAATTCATAAAAATCAGGGAGAGGATATAACTAAATTGATATCTGGGGGGAAAAATTAGTAAATTAAATAAATAGTTCGAATTAGAAAATGTAAATCTAACTTTAGAATTTATCTAGAAATAAAAACTGCCAAATTGCCACTCATTCATCGTTATAGACATCCTATAAGTAGTGCCATAATTTGAGTGTGCAATGGAAGTATACCGAGCTCTTCCTTTCACATCTCTGATCAATCGACTCGGTCTGTATTCTTTTTCAGATAATCATAGTCGAAGACACGGGGAAAGCTCTTTTGATGAAAAGGAAATATATAGAGTAATTGTAGCAGTCATCAATCCCTACAAGAAAATGATAAGCTGCTGTGACGTCATTAAAATTTATAAACTTTATTTTATAAATTATTATCATGGATTTCCTTTATTAATATACTTTTAATGAATTATTTTAATGAATATCACATTTTAAGATCATGAATAATTTTATTTGTATCATTCATATGATGATGTTGATGCTCTAATAATGTTGAATTTATCTTTTTAAATGAGAAATTATAGATACATAGGAATTGGGTCGAATGACATAAATTTTTACGAAAAATTTATTTTGTCGTATTAGATGGATAAATATTAATTTTTGAAAAGAAATTCCAATTATTATTAGTAGGTCAATTTGATGACCTTAGTATTTATTTTGGTCGTATCAATATTTAAATATTGAGAGTATAATTGAGAAAATTAATTATCACGGACAAAAGATGAATGGTTAAGATTAATTAGAAGTAAATCCAAAGGTGGATGATTGATCAAGAATTGTGATTAGATTTAAAATCAATGGTGTAGATTTTATGTGAAAGGATTCTAGATAAATCAATGGCCAATTTTTGGATATTAAGTGATCAATGAGAGCTTAGGTCAAGGATTGATATAGTGTAAGATCCAATGGCTGGTCTTATCAAAGGTGACAACCCCTGATCAATGGTTGGGAAAATTGGGAGAGAGAGAAAGAGCTAGAGACAATCGGTTTGGTGGTCAAAGAAAAGGTAGAAGGAGATTTGAATCAAGATGAAAAGGGAATGTGTGCATGCATGCAAGTTCAAGTAAGAGCTTGTGTGGGTTGTTTTGGCAATATAATACAAAGAAGGTACTAATGAAAGTGATCACTTGTCTTACACTTTGTAGAATAAAATTTTGATACAAACCCCTTCCTCAAGTGGCAACAATGTAAGGTGGGAATCAGCCAATATTTTTCACTTTTACCACTCAAAATATAGCTCTTCTTAAAGCATATATTGGCTTAACATAAGCTTCTAGCATCTCACTTTATTCACACAAAGTTTAAGCTTAACAACCTAGCCTTTTCTAGCCTCCACCAAGCCCCAAAACCCACCAAAAAAATCCTTCATCTCCAACACCACTCTACCACCTCCTTCCTCCATTTTTAAGCTCCCACATTACTAAGTTTGAGGAAGTGTGAAGCGGAGATAGAGGATGTATTACTAAAGGTAACCCAGTAGTTCTCTTTGTGTTTTGATCATTTTTAGATAACTAAAGCATGTTATATAGTTAGAATTTTAATGTTAGACTTCTTCTTTCCTAGGACAAGGTTTGGGGAAGAACTTTGGAGGTCCTAGGTCTTAGAGAATATACAGAGTATTTCGGTAAGATCTACGAACTTTGTTAGAGCTTGTGGTGGTTGTGATAATATGATATAAGTTAAAAACTTTAGGATCAAAAATAAATTATATGGTAAGATTCTACAGAGGATAATCTTCATTTTAGGGTTCGGAATTACTTAGTTTGCTTATCTATGTCTAAAGTTATATACATTTGAAGTTGTGACACAAAACTAGAAAGAAAATGAACCACTGGGGTACAATACATCCATAGGTTTTATGAAATCCGAACCTATTAAACTCAAAATTTTGGACTATAAGTTATAGATTAAAAAACTAGATTCTTTAAGCTTTCCAACAATAAGGTATCTTACTTCTCAAACGGATAAATATATAATTTTTGATGAATTTTACAAGTTAAGTCTACAAACTGAGATGTTATGCTGGAATCCTGCAACAGTCACGGTTGTTGTATTTTTTAGGTTAATAAACTGTAACATTTTATAAAACTGTGACATATAAATCTACATATAATAAGAATAGGCTAACGAAAGTTAGGATTAAGTGTCGTACTAACTTCCAATTAGTGAGAATATATGATAATAATGAAAGTTGTAAGTTATGATCTTAGAGGTTGTTAAAGGTTCGCTCTGTTATGACCTTAGAGGTTGTTGAAGAGTCGCTCCCCAACTTCCCATTGAATGCGCTCATATAAGTACGGCATAAGGGTTCTTAAGTAGACAAGACATGTACATAATAAAGTACAACTAAATACACATAGTTCACATGCATATTTAAACATTCATGTTGTGACGTGTGATGATATGATTTATGAAAATATTTTGTGAGACATAGTTTGTACTTGCTAAGCGAAAGTTTATAAATGTATGTTCGTGCTGTATGTAACGCGGGTAAGCGACCTGCCACTTAGATGTTTTCTAGACTGACAAAGCAGTGTGGAAGCAATGAAGGAAGGGAGTGAGATACCACCACAGATTTAATTTTTGTATTCATAATTCTTAAATTATTTTGTATCGATTATCTTTATAACTATATTTTCAATATTTTAGTACTACTAAACTAGTAGGAGTACCTTACAAGAAAAAGACTTTATGATCTTTCCTTTTAACTCATAATGACGATATTGCTTTTTAAATATTATCTAAATATGAATTTGAATATAATATTTATTATCTATAAATTTCAATTTCCTCAGTTAAAATTTTAATATATTTTACTCTTCAAGTACAAGTATGATTTGTTTTAAAAAGTAAAAAAAAAATGTTATGTATTTTTAGAACTAAACATAACAAGTGTTAAGACTATATAAATTAAGAATAAGTAAGTTAGTTAACGGTCCAAAAAGTTGGGTCGTTACAGCTGTACAATCTCACTTCGCTTGAAGATGGATACAAGTGATGTTTCATAATTAAGTAAAGAGACCACTTCCTAATGGTAGGGTGAGCACAAGAGCAAAACCGTGCGGGCTCGAGACCTAAAACGGATAATATCATATCAAAAAAAAGCATGGGTCGTTACAGTAATCTCATAGTATTATCCTTATTATTGTTGTAAAATACTAAGAACATGCCAATGACAAAAATATAATGATAAAATTAACCAATTCGAACCAGGAATATAGAAATTCTGTAAAACTAATCCGAATAGAAAATTGTGAACATTGATTAATTTATTGAATCCAGAAATGGTGAGTTTGAGATTACAAAGTAGAGTCAGAGATCACTACATAAACTATTGGTGGTGAAATATGTTCTAAACAAGCAGTTTCCTCTTCAATACCAAATGCAAAAACACATGAGTAACCATTCAACCTGGGAAAGAAGAAAGCTGAAAACTTCCGTCGCTGCACCCCTTTTTGCTGTGGTCCACTTTCGCTCCGTTTACACAAATAGGTTGTATCCACCGATTCAGGCTTGGAATGCTCTGTGAGCCTTTTTCTCATGTTGCTAATTTCAATCTTAACACCGCATAGTATGGTTATTAAATTAACAAGAATATTTTCATTAGCTTTTTTTTTTTTTTTTTTTTCCCCTACCACAGCTGTATATTTCAGGGGAATACGAGCACATGCATACATACTCATTAATTGGTAGCTCTTGCGTAACATGAATGACTGGAAGGAAACTTTGCTGCGGATGAAGTCAAACAAAGCTAAACAATCGGTAGAGAAATGATCAAACGAAAAGACACAAACGAATTACGTGGTTCGGTCTTATTATGACCTACATCCACTGGGGTGATCTCCAGAAATATTTCATCTATGAATGAGATTTTTAACATCCTGATCCACAGGCCCTCCAAGCAGGTATTTTTCAACAATTCTCCAAATCTATAAGAACTCTACAGCTTATATACAAACTGTAAACAAAAGTAATAGCTGTCAAACAGAACGTAAAACCTGCTGACGTAGCTTGAACAATGTAACTACAAGTCATCCCGACACTTCTGTCTGTTCAATCGCGGTACGCCGATCAACAATGCAAACAATAACGGAATACTAATTGTAGCTTGTAACTTCACTTTATCATACGCCACACAGTTGATGACAACACATGTTAAACTGAGAATTAGTACCAAATAAAAAACAAGATACGCAGTGGTGGAACCAAGATTTTGTTTTTGGGACATAAACGAAGAGTTAAAATAAAATAAAAATTGAAACCATTAACTAAATTTAGTACATTACAATTGTCCCTTGTGAGTTTTTATTCGTTGAAAGTATTACATAATAGTCTCGTTGTCAATGGCATAAAAAATCGAAGAGCCTTTCTTGCCGTAGATGTATGGCTCAGATTCATGTAAAATGTAGCAATGTTTTTTACATTAATTTTCAAATGCCACTTCTTTCATAAATTTGAATGAGGATTTTCGAAAGATATGGACAGCTTTTGACCAAAGGGAAGACAATATTGTTAGCTGCTTGGATTAATCCGACATTGAAAAGAACATCAAGTAATTTTCTTCCAAAAACAGTGTGAAGAAATGAAAGGCGAAATCGCTCTGGACATTTCATTGCATGCCAACAACAACATGTTGAAGAAATTCATTATTTGTAGAACAGTTGACTTCAAGAACAATCTTGAGATAAGTAAAGATAACTAAAATTATTTCAAAAACTTTGAACCATAATTGTTCATTTTCTTTGAAAACTCCAAGTAGGAAAAACAGGTTATGCTAAAACCTTGCTGTTTAGTTCAATTATTTTCCCCAAAAAAAATTCAATTATTTCGTAGAAATACCATTCGTTACAATTTCCTGAAGGGGACTATTTCTCCTCCGATTCAACACTAAATAGAATTATTTACATAAATGTATAAATTAAAGACTGATTTAAAAAATGTATATTTTTTCTTTTATTTACATGAATGTTCAAATTGATACTTATAAAGACCATATTACCATTTATCAAGAGTTGAAACTAAACAAATAAAGAATTGGTTAAAAAAGGAAAGAAAAAATCTCTAAAAAAATGTAAAACTAAACAAATCTTTTATAAAAAGGAAAAAAAGACCATTTTACTTGCGTTATTATAAAGAAAAAAGAATCATAACTGATATTAATTGTATGATACATGAAACACATTCATTATAATAAATAATTGATCATTAAAATAAAATTCAAAACGAACATTTAAAAAAATAAATAGATATTGTAAATAAATATGAAACACTTTAAAACCGAAAAAAAATTATAATGATATAGTAATTATCATAAAGAAAGAGACATCATAAAGATATAGTAATATCATTAAAAAAAAAAAGCATAGCACATTAAAAAAAAATCATAATGAGATAATAATTATGATAAAGAAATATAAAATTTCATCACACATTTAAACTTTAAAAACTAACCATTAAAACAATACCAATAATAATAATAATAAATAAATAAATTGTCACAATAATGTTACAACTATCATAAAGAACCTAAATGATATTAAAAAAAGTTCATAAGAAATCTAAATCATACTTAAGAAATGTGTTTATAAAAAAAATCTTAATTATACTAATAAACCATCACTATAATAAAAAACTAGTTATTAATATAAAGATACAATAATGATGAATAAATAAGGAAAAAAATATAAATCATAATGAAGGAAAATGATGTTAAATATAATAAAAGGATAATATATGTACTACAAATTATTTTTTTAGAATTGGATATTTACATAATATTATAAAAAAAAATAGACATACTTTAAAATGGAATTCTAAAATTATATTTTTTTGTGTAATTATTTCTTTCAAATAGACACATGAATTTTGATTTGAGCTTTCCATTTGTCCACATTATATCTCCATAGATAAAAGCACAAACTTAACTTCAGCACTTAAAAAATAAATCCAGTAAAACTAAAATCAATTATTTATTAAAAAAAAAGTCCAAGTACAATACATTTATTCATCAGCAAGATGAATAGATGGACAAAAGTGAAACTAGAACAGATTATTAGTAAAGAAAACAACATAATAAAAAGAGGGTATTGATCAATTACCAGATAACACCATACACATAAGTAATTAAACGAAAAGAAAGAAAAAAACATAATAAAATATTAGATCCATTTTTATCAATTATCAAGTGTAATTAAATTGATAATTAAATTAAATTAAATTACTGAAAGCGTAATTAAATAAAAAAACACACATAATTTTTACGAGGCTCAATCACACCTACATCTCGAGCCACACTCAGCTATCAAACACTCTACGAATCTCAAAATGATTACAAGTACAATTAGACTTAAACAACTTAAAGAATCCCTCTTCCTATTGCCATTGGCTGTCTTGAACTTATTAGCTAGATGTGTTTGGCGAGCATCACTCGTCTTGACATTAAACTCCCTTCAACTGAAAATTTCTTCTCCAGAAAGCTTCAAGTTCCTTTCCCGAAGAACGATACCGTCTCCTCCCGAAGACTCCAAATTCTTCTCCCAAAGAATGAAATTCACGTCAAAAGACTAAGTCTCAAAATAAGCTATAAAACTCTCTCTGTGCTCATACTCCACAATTTGTTTTCGAGACTATAAATAAGCAGCCATACAAAAACACCAAAAAATCTTGGTTTAAAAATAATTTGAATTTCAAAGTGTTTCCTAATCTATTGCAACACTTCCGGAAACTCTCTAAAATTGAAATATGGAAATTTTCTATATAATTCAAATTAAGTTTCCTTCGTAATAATTACTAATAAATCACGAAAAACCTTTAAAAAAATCTAGAAATAAAATCTTCCAACCTTCCAGATTTCAAATGCAAGATTTTTCTCTTTTTGGGAAATTTTGAATTTCTAATTTAAGAAGGAAAAAGAAACCTACTCAAATTAGAAATCTTTTTAAATGAAATCCCAAAATAATCTCCAGATCAATGCACGCAATCATCTTTAATTTTTCTCAAAACAAAAACTGTCAATTTGTATACTATATGTAGACCAAGTCTAATACATTCTGCTACATCAACTTTCAAAACAAGTAACTTATCCAACTTCCAAAATAAGCAGCTAACCATTTATTCAAAACAAGTAACTTACCTAAGTTTCTAAAGTTAGCTAACAAAATATTGTTTTTCATTTTTCTAACAAAATTACCATCAATGCCAACATACAAAAAACCTAGCATAAAACAAAACAAAAACTTAATAAATATTCAATTCCTTGATTATCATTATAAAAAGAGGGTAACATATACATGTAATATTGAAGCAACTCGTCACTTCCTGAAGAAAATTTCACACCTCCCCCACAACAAGAAAAAAAAAGTGTATTTATATGTGTGTGTGTGTGTGTGTGTGTGTGTGTGTGTTGCATAACACCATAACCTAAACTAAACGGAAAAGGAACGAAAACTTTTTGAGCAAAGCATTATCAAGCTCGATCGGCTTGAAAAGCAGAAAGGGAAATCAAGCTCCCTGTGAAGCTACACAACTCTGTATCAGGGTTACCACATAGCATGTGAATGTACTCAAGTTTGTCGTTCTTCGGATTATAAGAAACAAAACAATTGCTATGTCTCAGCAAAAGTTCACCGTTCTTCCACAGCCCTATTACTTCAATGCCATTATTAGTACTATGCCAGATATTTGGTGCCCTAATTTGAATTCTGTACTCTTTAACCCAATTTTCCCGCTCATAGTCTCTGAGCATCCATATCTCTATATGACTCCTAGATGAGCAATCAACAACACCAAGCACTCCTCTAAGATCAACCAAGTGGAAAATGCGAAACGGACCGGGACAAGATCTCACACGAAATTCCTCCTTAGCGACGTCAAAGGCGACGATCTCTTTAATGTTAATGTTGTCGTTGTTTCCGAGATAATTACAATCCCTCTGTTTTGTTAGACCAATCCAGTAAAGAATTCCACTTGCAAAGACTGACTTTCCGATTAGGGGACAACGAGTATGATTGGTGAGGGCTTTCCAAGATGAACTCTTTCCAAGCGTGTAAACTTCGGAAGTTGTATAATTAAAGCAAACTTGAGCTTTGTCGGGACTTTTGCATACCCGAAACATGACACAAACAATCTTGTACTCACTCGTCGCGCCATCAAACCCTAATCCGTAACTAGCTATCAACCCTGGTTCACGTAGAGAATTAGGAGCAGGTAATTCTAAAGTTTCTTGCTTAAACGGATTAAGCAAGTAGGCTGTCCCATGTAGGCCGAAATATCTTTTCCTGAAACAAAGAATTCCATTGCAAGAACTCTCTAGGACATATGCTGTTGGCCGCTTCTCAATGCCGGTGAATATGCTGGAACAGATCTCCATAATACTTCCGTCTTGAACAAAACTTTTGTACTGCTTATAGGCAGCAAAATCGGGTTTTCGAACAAGATGGAGAATTCTTGGTTGTTCAACGCCTCCATTTAAATGGACCGTGGCTAGATCCCGCCCGCCGATGATTCGAGACCATGATTTGCAGACACGATTTAAACCTAGAAGAGTTTTCAATGGCAACTTTGAGAAAATAACTAGAATCAAGTCTGTAGGGAGTTTATCCATGCCTTGCCTTGTCGAGATTTTTTGAGCTAAAGAGTCTAAACTCACAACCGGTTTATTAATTTGTTGGTAAAAATTTTAATGTTACTTCTCATGATCTGGGGACTATATATATAAAATACACGCATTAGATTTCTAATCCTACTCGGAAATTTCTTTTTTATTTTTTATTTTTTTGTAATTCTAATTGTACTCAAATCGTAAGGTTAAATGCCTAAATCTGATCGATTTTGCAAATTAAAATTAAAATTATTATTATTATTATTATTATTATTATTATTATTATTATTATTATTATTATTATTATGTACCCTGATGCATGAATCTTGAACAATTTTGAAGAAAAAACAAATTTCAAATTAAAAAAAATAATAAAATTTGAGAGTATTTGGTGATTATTAAAATTAGCTGTTTCAAATTTAAAGGAAGTTTTCTTTTTAAAATGAAAGATGATTTGGGAAAGTGAATATATATATATATATATATATATATATATATTTGGCTTATCCTTTGGGTCAAACATCAGTTAATTCTTTTTCATTGTTCTTTATCCTCGTTTCAATTTTTTTTCTAGTTAATTTTAGTATTTTTAGTTTCGTTGTTTGGACCAATATGAATTTATGAGGAAAAAAAAATGTTACTCCATACATATAAGATGGAGACTTCTTTTTTTTTTTTTTTTTTTTTTTTTTTGTATGAAATTAGATCTTCGCTATTGTGACCTTTTTCAATTCTTGGTATTGTGCACATTAATTGACGAGTAATTACTAAAAATTTCAGTGAAATCTCATTTTACTTAAATTAGTAATTTCAAAATTTAAAGGAATATTTTTTTAACTATAAATATTGATTTGGGTGATTGCAGACATAATCTACTATAAGTTTTAAATTTAGACTCCATTAAGAGTTGGAATTCTCCACCCCAAGTTCAAAAATAAAAAAGGAAAAGCATCTTAATGATATAGGTTTAGAGATCATTGCACTTATATAACATAAAAAATTAACATTAAACCAATATAACTCAAAATTAAACTAAAATATCTAAAATTTGTATCATGTTGGTTAAGAACAAAAAATTTGTGTCATATTGATTAATAGATTAAAAAATATGACTATTTTGATAATTTTCTCAAAATAATTGTAATATAAAAAGAGAAATATTTATTGGGAAAGTCAATAATGATTTTTGGCTTGATATTTAGGTCAAATGTCAATTAGTTTACCCCCACCCCACCCCTGTTTTTGGTTGGTTTCAATTTTTTTTTCTTGAATTTAGTATTTATTAGTTCTATATTTCTGTTTATAAACATATTAGTTAGGGATGGCAATTCATGTCACATGTCGGGTTCGTATCGTGTTAGAGCTGTATTGATTTTTTTCTTCCCCGATCCGCGACACGAACACGATACGAACCCGTCACGGATAGACACGACATGAACCGAAATTAACCCGCGATACGAAATTGATCCACAACATGAAATTGACTCGTGACACAAAATTGACTCATGACACGAAATTGACACGAAATTTGATACGTAACTGACCCAAAATTGACATGAAAATTGATACGGAATTTAACCCGAAATTGACACGAAAAAAACGTGTCGTGTTCGGGTTCTACAGGTCCAACCCAAACATGATCCGTTTTTTTCCTTGTCAATTTCGGGTGATCCAAAATCGACCCACCCCTATTTTTCCTAACCCGAACCTACAAAATTCGTGTCATTTTCGAGTCGTATTGTTGTGTCGCAACTAGTATTATCACACGAAATGTTAGTGCACTTAAGAAGGTGAATTCTTTTAATGAAATTTAGATCCTTATTATTCTTACCTTTTTCATAATTCTTGGTATTTTATCTTTCTAAGAGTATATATGACAATATTCATCATAGGAACGAGATTTGTTTTAGCGAGATAAGGATCAAGGATAATATCCAAGAATTGGGCCAGAATATCAATGACTGCATCTTTAATGCATTTATTAGTACTAGTACATCTAAGAATTCTTAATTGGGTAAGTTGTAAATAATCCCAGGGATTATCCAGGCCTACGCCTAGGTATTGGCTGTGATGCTCGGGACGAGAACAAAATCTTTTTCTTGAATTACCATAGCAGGTGAACATTACAATTTTTTTAATGACTTTAATCATATATTGGTAATCCAGTTTAAAAATTAACATTTTAGTTGACGGAAGTATTAAAGTTCGAATTAATGATAAGTTCCGGGAGGATTTTTGTTACCTACACTTTGAATAGTAGGTAGAAAAATTAGATAAGCCTTGTTCTTCGAGATCATATTTTAAGTTCACTTTCTAATTCTGCAACCATCCAATTGCAATTAATACCCCGACAACCAGCTTGTTATATTTATAAATAAATAAATAAATAAAGAATGAAAAAAAATTATAGCCTCTATTGTTTTGACCGATGTAGATAATTTTAACTATCTTTTCCTTTCAGGAAATATACAAGTACATCTCATTTAGATTTACTCGTATGAATGTCCATATAACTAAGTCTATTCGTATCATTTTTAGAAATATGATTAAACTTAGAAATATGATTAATACGATTTTATTTAGTTACAAAAATTAAAATTTTTAGCTAAGTTTTATAAATTTTGTGACAAATATTTAATTTTGCTAGAAAAGGAGTTTGTTGCATATAAAAAATATTAAAAAATCTTTTATGGCATCGGACATATATAAATCATAGAAGTCGAAGGTATTTCTAATGTTTTCCTAATTATATGCAGGACATTTAGTTATCCACTAAACTTTGAACCTCATCTGATTGATCAGTTTCGATCATCATCTCTCAAAGTGATTTTGTGTTCGTCAAGATGATGTTTTTACTGAGGAAGAAATTTTAGGGTGCCCCTTTTGGGATGAGTCCTATAAACACCTCCTGATCCTAGTGGTTTGCATGCTTTTATGTTCTTAAAAATAATGATAAATTGGGTTACACTGGGGAAAGAAGTGATTGTGAAGTACCTCAGTGTCTTTAATTAAGATCAATCAATGAAAATTTTCAATGATCAAGTTGTATGGCCAACTGATGGTTGATCTTAAAAAAAGGCAATCAGTATATTACATGTTCAGTAACAAGCTCAAGGAGTTAAATATTCAAAAAAGAGTTTAGGAAAATGACCCAACCGAAAGAGTAATTTTACAAACAACGACATTTATTGATTCATATTAAAATAAAAGTGACTGTCGTTGTCAATGCTCTCACTTTGACCAAAGTTTTGTTGACTTTTTTACATACACCCTCAAAATATCTTCAAAACATTGTTAGATCAAATAAATTTACCCCTTTTAAAATCAAATAGAAAAGAGTGGGTCGTTCATTTTTTTTTTTTTCATTATTTTTGTTACTTGAGTTTGTCGACTTTATTATTTATGTAGTTGAATTTTAAAAGCTTAATAATTGAAAAATTCATGCAATTTTGATTAAAAATTTAGGTTTTTTTTTTTTTTCCTTTTACACGATGAGTAGCACTAGCTTGGAAAATTTCAGAGTACTGTTACTGTATAAAAATGAATATCCTTAAATTACCTGTTATATTAGGCCTTCTAAAGCACAATTGAAGTATAAATACCCCCCCGTTCTGAAGACAATATTTTTTTTTTAAAGAATTTGAGAGCAGCCATATATCGTTTTCTATTTTGTAATGTCAATAGAAAACAGTTTTGTAAGTGTTGGATTAAGTGCCCGTTTGGAGTAACATATATAGATGGTATTTTGAAAATTGAGTTGGAAATGTGTATTTTAGGGAAAACTTTTGAAAAAGTGTTGTGTATAGAAAATAATGTAAAAATTTGAAATTTGTTCCAAAAAAAAAAAAAAGAATTTTGTCTTGTTCATCTCGTCCATTGGCAATGCAATCGTACTCTGCTGGTGATTTAGTTATGGCATTGCTTTAGGCTAGTGTGGAGGAGATTGACTCTGACGTTGGTTCTTTCTCTCCCCTCCGTTATTGATAGTCTGAGATCGATGATATTGAGAGGTGTGGAGAACGATGAGAGGCAGAAGCTTCTTTGAGAGGCAACAATTGATGGCTAGTGAAGCTTCTTCAGCGAAGAGGCGGTGATGGTGGCCGCAATGGTGCTTACCAGTGATTTCGCAAAGTTTGAGATTCGAACGTCGAAAGAGAGAGATATAGAGAGAATGGTGGTTAGGCTGTCGAGGGAAGAGAGAGAAAGATGATATTTTTTATTTTTTAAAATTTTTTAATGGTAAATCAATGATTTACCATTAATTAATCACTGATTGATAAGAAAATTAATGATTTTATTTATGGTCAATCAGTGATTGACTATGAAAATTTATGATATATTATAATCAATCAATAATTAATTATGAGTCAATCAATAATTAATCAAGAATTAATCAGTGATTGATTATTGATTGATTAATTATAAAATTGATTGATTATTTTTAAAAAAAAATCTTTTCACTAATTTCAAAAACTTGAATTATTTATTAAAAAACTTATTTGAAAAAAAGTTGGTTTACCTCTATATGGCTAAACAATATCGGTCTTATAATAGCCGCCGGTGAATTTTCTCATTATTTAGTAAAACTTTCTAAAAAGTGGAGTGGTCCCATCCTTGGAAAAGCAAATTAAAAAAAATTATAATAAACAGAAGATTTTTTTTTCAAAAAAAAAAAAAAAGAAAAAAAAAGGTAATAGTTATGGTAGGTAGAATATTAGAAGTGGTAAATATATGTAAAAACCAAGACGATGGTGACAATTTTCCAGCCCAAAAAGAAGAGAAAACTGAAATCTAATGGGAAGCTAAGCTGAACCGAGAGAGAGAAATTCGAGGCAAAAACTCGGAGAGTTGGAGAGATCAGGGACACCCCTGCGAGGACTTTAATGTTGCTGTCGGGAGCTTCAGTGGAAGCTATGGAATCTCTTTCTTCTTCTTCTTCTTCTTCTTCTTCTTTTCAATTCTTTCGATCACTACAAATGGCTCGACCACTTACCAGCACAGTACTACTCACTTCTCCCAACTGTAGTTGGAAGCAGAAGAGACCGTCCTTACAAGTCTCCTCTTCAATCTCTTACCGGAAATTCATTCACTTCGCTTTGGAAGAAACTAAACTACATACCCATTTGGCAGCCTCTCCTCTGCAGGTCAGTGACCCTTTTTCCATGTCTCTCTAGTGTTTGCTTTTTTGCCTCTGTATAACTAGCCTTTGTTTGTTTGTTTTTTTTTTTTTTTTTTGGTTGTTGTCTTTGACGAAAATGGGTTACTGTGTTTGTCCCGTTTCAGAGTAAAAAATCAAAGCTTTTTTGTTTTTTTTTGTTTTTTTTTTTAGTTCTTTAGCTGCATTTGATCACTGGCTTGAGAGATGTGTAAAGGAAAAAACTTTGCTGTAGTAAGGAAAACTCTTTGTTTTTGTTGAAATAGTTGCTTAAAGAATAGATTGTTGGAACTCAAGAAGTGAATTTATTTTCCTTGTGGAAAAAATTGCTCTTAGTATTATTATTATTTTTTTGGAATTTAACATGAAAAGAAAGTTTGGGGCTTGAAGAGAGATGGGGGTGATAAAGTTGCGTGGTTTTGAAGCCACGGTTTTAGATTCTTCCACTTCAAAACAGAAGCTACTTTGAAGAGCTTTTTAGCTTAGAGAATGAAACAAGAGAGTTAGAAAAAAGGTAGAATCTTTTTCAGCTTATGTCGAGCCGGTACATTGTTCGAGTATTGTCATTGGTTTTCAGTTGGTTCTATCATAATGACTCTGGATGGTTGAAAGTTAGTGTTAGTTTCAGTTCATTCAAGTGACGGAAGAGAAAGTATCAGTAATTCTTTTAAGCGGAATGGAGGATTGGGTTTGGGAAATTTGAAGAAGAAGAATGTGGCACTCTTGGGTAAGTGGCTATGGAGATTCCCATTGGAACAACAATCTTTATGGGCAAAGATAATCAAAAGCAAGTATGACATTCAATCAAATGGTTGGGACTCGAATGTGATAAGAAGGGGATCATTTAGAAATCCTTGGAAATTTATATCTCAGGGCTTGCAAGCATTTCTTAAAAATATTTCTTTGAGAGTGGGAGCGGGAAATAGAATTATGTTCTGGAAAGATATTTGGTGCGGAGACACATCCTTTGAGTCTTCATTCCCTCGGTTATTTAGATTATCTGTTTTCCCTAATGTGTTCATAGCCGATATTTTGTCCACTGATACAAATAATGAGTTAGGTTGGGATTTTGGGTTTAGGAGAGGTCTCAATAATAGGGAGGCTGAGGAGGTGCAATCCTTGCTATTAAGGATTAATTCTTTCTCACCAAATGGGTCAATGCTGGATCATGGGGTATGGCTGTGTGATTCATCTGGATTTTCTTGGAAGTCCTTCCTTTCGTTAGTGGAGAACCTGAAACACCAAAGTTTTAACCCTTTAGTTTCATATGGAAATCTAGCGTTCCCTATAGGGTCAAAGTATTTGCATGGCTGGTTTTTCATGGTGAGATTAACTCTTGTGACATGGTCCAGAGGAGAAATCCTCATTCGGCACTGTCTCCCTGTTGGTGTGCTCTCTGCAGGAACGACGGTGAAACATTAGATCACCTGTTGCTTCATTGTGAAGTGGCAAGTACCTTATGGAAGACATTGCTAAAGGAAGCGGGATTCTTGTGGGTCTTTCCAGCGCACTGTCAATTGTTGATGGTGGAGGACATGGTGGGATTGGGGTCCAACAAAAAGCAAAAGTTCTGTGGAGATGTATGGTGCTTTCTTTATTATGGACCATTTGGATGGAGAGAAATTCTAGGATTTTTGAGGAAAAGAGTGTGGAAGTGATTGATATTTTGAAAAAGCCAAATATTTAGCTTCCTTATGGGCTTCAACAGATAAAGTGTTCAAGGATTTTCCAATGTTTTAAACTGGACGGATGTAATTGGTAGATAGTGGGTATATGAGGTTAGAATTGTTTAGAGAAAACTAGATTGCGAGTTTAGCTTTTTGTATGGATTATTTTTATTTTCTGTTGTCTCTTTGTTGTTGAGATTTTCTCATCCTCTTTCCTTGTAATCGATTTATAATCAATGAAAAGGTTTTATCCTCTATCAAGAAAGTAATACTTTTTCGTATAAATGCGTTGCTCTTTTTAAGTATCCCTAATACAACCTGATAATTATAAGTTCAGATTCACCAAATGTGCATCGTTACCACATGTTCTACACTGGTGTTTTTAGTGCCCTTTGCTTTTATGTGAGAGCACGTTTATATGTTGTAATGTGTTATGTAATGTAAGTGTGCATCTATTGATGGCGAAAATATGATGAAGCAAGGTTTTTATGTAATCAGGAAAGTTATAGTTCCATGATTTCCACTGATGGTACAGTGGAGCTTCAAATGCAATCATTCCAAGCTCCAAAGATTAGGCTTCTGCGAAGTTTGAGTATTGAGAGCGAGACAATGCAGGTAGTGTTCTCTAACTTGATAGGACATCTATGATACACCATGTTGTTAACGGACAGGCTAGGAAAACGTTTTGATGTTTTCTCACCAATCTTTGAACATTAGAGCTTGCATGATCAACATCATATCACTATCAAGGAGAGTTTGAATTGGGGTTCTCTGTTGAACAGGTGATTGATGCCCCTAGATTCTCCGAAAACTATTTAGAAGATGCCCCATAGGCTCCTTACTTTTGATAGTTCTCCTTCTGCATTTGTATTTGCTGCGTGGTGTGGATGAAATATGCCTTCATCCCCTAAGCGGGATTCACCCCTCTTTTTTTGCAGGTTTTGGATTTTGGTGTGTTCCCAAAACCAGAATATGATCTCCCCATATTTTGTGGCAATTTCTTTTCTAATGCAAGTACAAATATAGTATTGCTGTAAGTATTCTCTCTCTCAAATCTCAATCTGGTAACCAGAAAATAGAATTTCCGTTCAATTATGTTAGACAGTTCTTCTTCTCCTATGCTTACCTTTGTTTTTTTATTTAGAATGAAAAATAAAAACCAATAATTGCTTTACATTATGTTGGATGGACTTAACTCTGTTTGGTAATCAATAGGGATCTCAACCCTTTACACGATGTCATCGGTCAAAGAGATTACAAAGAGAAGTACTACAAAAGTTTAATGCCTCTCGGAGTTAAATATGCTGAGGTACGTGCAAAAGTGCAATGCTTAATACCAGCATGTCCCGGTGCTTTTAATATTGTCAACTCTTTTTTTTTTTTTTTTTTTTTTTGCCTCAAAATATTTTCTAAAATTCCTGGCATGGTGACCTTAACACCAGATTTCGTGCAGCTTTTGCCCTGGGGAGGAAAGCTCACAAGTGAGTCTATAAAGTTTTTCTCACCAGTTGTTATTTGGACCAAATTTACTCCAAACCAACAGAAATATGATGCCTTGTATTCCGCATTCGTGGATTTTTACAAGGTATAAATGCATTAGCCTTTTCCCTTCCGACTGGAAATCTATGACAAACATCAATCCCGTGAATCGATTTCTACTTGATGACAAAAAAATATAAATATGGCACCACCATCTTACATTTTTCTCTGCATCCACAGGCTTGGCTTGCACTGATGGATGAAGCAGAAGGGGAGAACAATGAGTCGAGGATTATATGCAATCGTGAAGCTCAACATAGGTATTTGGCATGGAGAGCAGAAAAGGTGAATAATGTTTTACATCACGTTTCTTCCGTGTCCTGGGTGCTTTTTTTTTTTTTTTTTTTTTTTTTTTTGAAACTCCTATTGGATGAAATTGATAGAGTTTTGAATCATCATCTGCACGCCTTTGATCTTCTTGTATTAAAGAAGTTCGAAATGTTTCAATTCAAGAAATAACAAACGAGATAGAAAGGTATGATAACAGGGAAAACAGGAAACCATTTGCACTGCCAAACTTTTTAGACATAATTATCGAAACTACTGACATATGAAGTTGAATGATTAAAGAATATCGGGCTGCCAAGGTTGTTAACATCGTTTGGATAACGAACCCCATAAACTATTTAATCATGGATTAATGCACATGTCTTCCAAATGCAGAAACCATGTGTTAATTCTAACTTCTGACAATACAAGTATAAAAAGACATCTAAAGAAAAACCAAACCAAATTTTGGTTTTGTGAGCTACTTATTAGGTCTGCAAATTTTCTGGAAAGCAGGATCCTGGTCATGGACTTTTGAAAAAGTTGATCGGGGATACAGCAGCAAAGGTACAGAATTATTTAGTTACATCAACTACGTCGGCACCAATTACTAGTCCAGTTCTTTACTGTTCTTGCAATCCCGCAGGACTTGCTGAGGAACTTCCTTTTTCATGGAATCAATGAACTAGGAAGCAAAACGTTCCTGGATTACTTTCCAGAATACCGCTCCAAAGATGGAACCGTGAGGGAGAAACGCAGTATGATAGGAAAATCCTTTGAGAACCGCCCTTGGGACGCAAATGGAGAATTCATCGGTAACGATTCTACAAATTAACATGTAATGCATTCCAGCCTTCTTTCCGTTCTTCATTCTTCCTTCCCTCCCTCTCTCTCCCATAAACTTGACATCTTGTAGATATATATATCCATAAATTTTGTTCAAATATGTTCATTTGATTTGTTTTTTCAGTTAAGCTCCAATATTTTGTTGATTTAGTAGCAGGAATATAATGGTTCATGAAATTTGAACCTCTTTTTGGTGGCTAAAGAAGTTTATTTTTACTTTTAGCAAATCTAATGAAAATCAATGAAAATCCTGATTCAAGTGTGGAAAAATCAATTATCAGTTAGAGGAAAGTCGCTACTTGTACATCAGGGCTGATTGTTCCTGTAAGATTGTGCATTTGTTCTATATCGCTAAATTACGGGTCTGTTATGATGTTTAAACTTGGAATTGGCTCCTTCTTCCCTTAAGTTAGTTTTGGGGATAAGTTTTACCCAAACCTATTGAACAGTTTCCCTGGGCAAAGTTTGATTAATATCTCTTCAAGTTTTCCAAAGGTACCTGTGAAAATGTTGTCAAGAAATAACACGTAATATGCCCGTTTTCAAGAAAAAGTAGGAAACAGCTATTTTCATTACCTCATGTGGCTTTGTTCTGTCCACATAAATTTTTTAGAATTCTTATTTTGTTTACGTCGTGTGATTAAAACCTTTGTATACATCAGGTTCCAGAAATCAAAAAGTTGGGAAGCAAAATCAGACCTATATGGGGATTGCCGTCCATCTGGAAGCCCGGACAGGTTCAAAACTTTCAAATAAATTACTTTTTTAACAACTAGTTGACTTTCGAAATAGTAATAAAGTCAACTATAGTTGACAGTAGTTACCAGAAAAATAAAATAAAATAAAAATTACAAGTACTATGTCAATTACATGGATGTCAATGTAAGATTAACCCCAAGTCGTCCAACAAACCGTCTAAGCCACTTGCCAAAAAAAAAAATTTAAATCCAAGCCGTCTATGCTTTGAACAATCACGGTTAGTAATTTTCACAAACTGTCATAAAAAAATAAATAAAAAAATAAAAACCGAAATCAGTCGTCAATCGCCTAAGCCGACAGCCATGCAAATCCGTTCTTGGAGTCTAAAAAACCATTTCCTCGCTTGGATTGCAATTGCTTTCTCGTTTCTAATGCCAGTTCAACACAATTTTATAAAAGCCAAGTCAATCTACTTCATTAATTACATGTTACGTCTAGATAAATAAACTTGTTAGCCATAAAAAAGATTTAAAAAAAAAAGGAAAAAAAATCTAGGATATGGTGCATTCATGAGTTGCAAATGCCAAGAAATAAACAGAAAAGAATATGATCACAAATCACAACGCAATGACACGAAAAATATCTTATATAGTATCTATATACATTCCATAGGCAATTATGTGCTACACTCCATTTTTCTCTTTGGAACAACGTCTTTTAACAGACACACAAATGGAGAATCAAATGAAATGTGAATCCAGTTAATTGGTTTGTGCAGATTGGAATAGTTCTCGCCACTTCTGCTGATCACTTCCCGGCCCTTCTCCCTGCACAAACGCCGGCATTTTAGCAAAAAGACATCTCAATTTTACACAAGGAAAGTGCAGTGTCATCTTTAGATGCATTGCTGATTCTAGCAAAAATGTTGTTTAACGCAATCGTCATAAGAGAATTTACCTCAACCGAGTTGATTTCATAAATTTTGCCTTGCGTGAATTCTATGTCCAACGCTTGAATGCAAGCTTCAGCTACAACAAGTCGGCTAACCTCGCCAACCAGTTTATCTCCTGCAAACGGATTCGTTTACTTTTGTTAAACAAATATATGTAAAAATGTGATTAAGAAAAACAAGTTTTAACCCATCTCATACGGAACAACATACCTTGACCAATAAGAACTGCACGTCGTTGCCCAGCCGTAGCTTTAATCAAGGTATTTAGATCATAAGATGTGTAAGGACCGTCCGTCAATCTTCCCGCTCTGTATGCATGTAAATAAGAAATAAGCGAAAATGTAAGATCATGCAGAAACTTTCTGCAAAGGTGGATTTTGTTTAAAACTCGATACGATAAATTTTGGTAACTCTAACAAACCTGATGATTGTAAATGGTAGACCAGAATTTTGAAGAAAATCCTCTCCCATCTTCTTGTATTTGAGTACACCAAAAAGGTTCATAATGCTAATTAAAAAGGAAAACGAGTCGTTAATTTGTGAAAGCTCAACAAAGAAACAAAAAGCAGCGGTTTTCAATGACCAAAAAAAGAGATTACCATGGCTAGGATTCAAAACATTCAACTAATTTGGTTTTACGTGATCACCAAAGATGACTAATTCACCACCGTTGGCCTTACCTCCATGGAAGCTCGTTGAACTTGGTCACGCCTATTGATGAAACAAGAACAACTCTCTTCACCGACGAAGGAATCGCAGATATAAGATTTCTCACTCCTTCCCAATCTTCAAAGCAAAACATTTAGTAAAAAATAACGAAACCGCATTTAGACAAAATGAAAAAGACAGCTTCACGCTCGTCTTTGTGCCTGCAGGCGCATGAATTCATTTTCTAAAAGATGTTACGCAGCGAAAACATCAATCGTGTCGCGAAAGAGTTCAAGTAGATAATCTCACCTACTCTTTCGGGGGTATTATCTCCATCCCACCGTTTCGAAGGAAAAGCCGTCGTCCCCGTGCAGCATATAACATGTGTAACACCCTGGGAGACAGTATCACATCCAAAGCAAGTTAGTAAAGAAACTACAACCAAGAGTACACATTCTCTGATGTTATAAAAAGTCATTAAAGTACAAACCTCAAAAAAACTTGGATCTAAATCTCCCGGGTTCCGAGTATCTCCTGTGACTACCTGTCAAAGTTTAGAATTTCTACAACAATAAGATACAGTATCAAGAAGAAACAGAACATGTTTCAAGCAAGCAATACTGCATCACGAGAACGCCTGTACCTGTAATGTCTCTTCATCCTGTTCACCAAAAAAAGTAGCTGCTTTCTGAGGGTCACGAAGTAGTAGGCGCGACTTGATATTCCGGTTGAGCAACGACGCCACTACCAATTGCCCTGAAAGGAATAATTGAAAGTATCAAATCTGAACAGTTTCTTAACAAAAATCACAAAAGGGTACTATCTAAAATACTGAATTTTTGAAGGAAACAATCATTTCATTCACTCACTTCAATCAAGTAAGTAATCTCATAAAAAATAATTATTCATGATAAATCCACAAAAGGGTTTGTTCAAAACTCAAATTTTCAAAAAACCAACCGTTTTTTCACCTCCAAAAATTAGGGAAAAAAAAAAAAACGAAACGAAATGAGGTGAAAACTATGACTTACAAGCAGGACACAAAGGACATACATACATAGGCTTATAGGCTTCATTTTTTTTTTTAATGTAGAACCAAAAATAAAAAATAAAAAAGGTTTAACAAAACTGTTTTGTGTAAAATTTAGCCCCGAAAAATAGGTATTATCTCATTTTTCTTACACAAAATCCCCCTAAGCTTATCATATGTCATAACTTTGGTTCTTTTTAGCCTTGCAGTTTTGATCATGTGACTCGTTAGTAAAGTGCAACCAATATTTGAGTGGATTTTATCACATAAAGGTCACCCAGCGAGCCCATTGATTAATATCGTTTAACAAATCAATGTTGCAATGACAGGAGTACTAAAGTTGTAACTTATGATAAGTTCAATGGAGAGTTCTGTGCTATTTTGAGTTGTACGAGTTAAGTGAGACAATGGCTATTCTTGCGGGGCCAAATTTGAATTAATAGTAATTGACGTAACAGTGACACAAAACAAAATAATCAAAATCGAACAATTTATGAAAAACTTTTTATTAGTGCTAAAAGAGAAAAAGGTTGTCTACACTTCAAAAGCATAAGAACGCAGAGAGCAAAAAGACCAAAAGGCCATACCAACACCGCCGGTGCCACCGACGACGAGAACGAGCTTAGAAGAGGAAGAAGGGACAGTTTCAGAATCACGGGCCGATTCTGAAATTGGAGATTGAATGACTTCCTCTCTCACAGCACGAATTGCTTGCACAAAGTCTCCTCTGGAGCTAGATATGGTCCTTAAATGAGCACACTTTGAGCGGAGATTCAGCGGCGGAACGGCGAAAAGAGGCGCTTGTCGAGGGTGTTTTCGGTAACTTTCAACTGGGATTTCCGGGATTCGACTGAATGACAGTCGAGAAGCCATTTGAGAAGGACAGGAGAGAGTGATATGGCAATTGGCAAAGGAGGGAAACGAGAAAGAAAAATCAGTTTATTTTGTGGTCGTTAAATATGCAGTTCTAAATTACCCAAGTTACCCCCATGTGCGTTCTTCAACCGTAGGAAAAGACCTATGTACTTTTTTGTCTTTTAATATATACCTTCAATAATGACCAGATATTTTTCACTTTTTTATTTAAAAAAAATTCTCGACCAGAAAATATGCAAATAATCAATCTGGTATGGGCGTGCATACTTTCGCTTACATAAAAGATAAATTTATCCTATGTTCATTGAACGAGTTTAAGTTTAAATTTTTTATTTTAAATTTTATTTTATTTTTTTGAAAAATAATAAAATAATAATCATTTTTTAAAATATTAATTCAACTCAAATTTAAAAATTTTATTTCATCTCAAATATCAAACAAACGAACCCTTACTTTACATATCACAATTTTTAAAGTTTTGCAAAACAACTAATTTGAACTTAATAATTATAGGGTTTTTTTTTTTTTTTTTTTTTTTTGCTATTTTGGCTATCTGAAATTTGAGAAAATATTTAACTTCTGAGCTGTGTATTCCAAAGATTTGGCATATTTGGTACCGTTTTGAAAACGTTTTCCATATTTTTCGATAAAATTGTTTTTGGAAACAATTCCAAGCATTTTATTTTGCTCCAAGAAAGAAAACATAAACGATATATTTGTTAAGAAACGAAAAACTGAAATAAAGTTAATTCTGTTTTCACTCTCTAGTTCATATACCAAATAAATATTTTCATAAACATATTCAAACCAATTCCGATGAAAACACAACCAAATAAAATTTCAAAAAATATCTCAACGACAATCACGAAAATTCTCATTTCTATTTCGTACTTAAAACAAAATTATTTTCAAAATATTATCATACGGGCCTTAATTCTTTCTCTGTTACTTCAAATTGGAAGAGAAATCTCTGCATGAGAGCTAGAACACTCTGTGAGCTCCTTATTAATTCCTCCTTATCTTTCCCTGTAAACGTAGGTTTAAAACCCAACTCAATAAAATTTTTCAACTCTTTTTCTATTTTGTCCTGAAATCAAATTGAATTTGACAGAACTCCCAACACTCCAAACCATTCAATAATGCATCAATTTCCACCATTATATCCTAAAAATGAAATTTGGAAAAAACTATGAAAAAAATACACCAGGAGTCGTACATTCTATTACTTTAAACAACCCGCCACAAACGCAAAAGAAAACCACAGCGTATGATAGGAACTTAAAATACAATGGAACCTCGTGCAGTGGCAACTTCAAATACCATTTCGAAGATGAAAGGGTGTCATAGTAGAAAAGGGAAACTCCGCGCTCTACATGACAAGTCTTTCCTGATCCAGACAATGCACACGGCGGCCTATAATTTGGAATTTGAATTGCCTGCCAAAAGATTGACTAGTTTTAGTCAAGAATGACATGTGCCGCAAAGTATCTATAAGATATATACAACGCAGACAACGCAAAATGGACAAGCTGATTGAGAGGGTATATAATTTGCGAGGTGTTAACATTCACTAGCTTGTCTCAAAGAAATAGTATACCAGGATCTTATGTTTCATTACTATATACAGATTTAAGGATTCACTTTTACTTAGATTTAACATATTGACCAACAAATGAACAAACCGCGACTTCACCTTTGTTACAATTTTCTCTAAGGCGGGAAAGTGCTACAGCAATTTGAGCACCTACAAGGGCATTATTCTTCACCAATGCAATGTCTAGGATTTCGTTAAGAAATTTTCAAACAAATCAAAGAACATTACACCCGAAGATAATATTAAATGAAAAAGAAAATTATAAATACTAATGCAGGTTGTTCGATCATCCTTCATATCCTATGACAGGTAATATGAAAATCGATACCCGAAGTTAGGAAAAGGGTGATTAGCAGAGAGAAAAAATTAGGAAAAGGATACTTGAAGAAAGAGAAGCTCCTCCAGTTAGTTCATTCACTCTTGCAAGCAAGAAAGGAGTTTCAGCATTTCCAGAAATGTTCTTGTCCCTAAGGTGCGGTTCCAATGTAACATAATTAATAAACGAAGTTCAAATAAATAAACATAAAATATCATGGAAATTGTTGATGCACAAAAGATGCTTGTTTTACCTAGCTTCTGTCATAGCTCTTTGTATTGCAGACTCAATTAAGCTTCCAGAAGCCGAGTGTTCTCGTGGAATAGGAACTGCAATTAAAATTCCAGTTCCAAGACCAAGTTTCACGTTTGCATCTGCCAAATGTACATTAACCAAACAAAAAGCCTAGGATATTATTGTATAATTTAAACACGCTCCTTACAGAAGTTAGTAATAAATTGACTTCAGCATTTACTGATTAGACGAGCACAGTCTTCTGGTGTGTCCACACGGCAAGGCACCTATCCAAAGAAGATAAAAAACCCACAAATCACTAAGACATTTTAATAATTTATACACAACTGTTGTTTTCTTGAATGCATCATCCTAATATAACCCATATATAAAGGTTTATCATTGCATGCCTTGACAAGTATCTTGGAGATGCGGACATTTTAACCAATTTATGCGGAAGATGATTATAGGGAAGAGGGAGGAACTGAAAAGAATAATGCAACTTTTATTGACATAACCAGGGATATTATAATTAATGTTTTTGTGAAGATTAATATTTCTCCAATACTCTACCTTATTACTTTGCGAAACAACTGGACTCTAATTAACACAAACCACTTAGATGAATGTATGACATATAATAATGCACATAAACTATGACACCAAACTCGAGGCATATACGAAGATGAAAACCCATTATAAACGAAAGATTTTACTAAGATACAAAGATGAAACAGTGACATGCTTATTTAAGAGTAAGCATTTCAACTTAAACACACAGAATGGTGAATTGAGATAATCAGACTTTGCAGCCGCTAGTTTCTGTGAAAAATGCTGGAAACTCATTGGTCTTGAAAGCAGCAACGCAAACTCCTTGTGTTTCCTACAGTAACATTTAAGAAAAAGTAAGTAATATTATTAGTACATTAATCCTAGGCTTCTAACGATTTATTGGCGATAATATTAAGTACCAAGTATTCTAGTGTCTTGGGAATGTCTAATATTGATTTTACACCAGCAGAAATGACTGCCACTGGTGTCCTCCCAAGCTCGGTAAGGTCAGAAGATATGTCCATTGCTGCAAGTATAACACTAAAATAAGGTCCTCGGAGTATTAAAAAAGAAGGTGCAGGACAATTGGGCAATAACAATCATGCTTCAACAAGCCTGTTAACAAAGATAAACTAGCCAATCTATCATAAATCGTGAATAATAAACTAGATGGAAAAGATGATCTTTTCAATGAATCAATGAGAAGGATGCTTTCAATCAACTGACACATCTATGGAGTACTTTATGACCATTTTTCCTTCCCAGAGTCAGAAGTTCGAAAACAAAAATTAATTGCAACATCTACAAAATGAAGCAAGAAATAGTTTTCAATCACTCTCTTCCTTAATTCCCAACAACTATACAAGAACCGAAGAAAAGTTCCAAGATCACTGTCCATGTATAACCTACCGCTCACCATGGGATCTGTTTGTTGCGATGGACTAAAAACTTGCATGCAACCTTGTCCTAAATTTTGTTTGAAGAAACAAAGAAACATTGACAACTTAAATTTTAAGGTAACTTGCATATTAGTCATCACTCTGATTTCAAATTCCTGGCATATACTAGCAGTACTACACATGGGAACGGTAGGCTCAATCAGGAAGTAGGAATCTATCAGATAAATAAACAAATAGACAAAACTTACTATGTTCACCATGTCTGTGCACTCCTCCAATTCCTCCAGTAACGAAGACTGAAATACCAACCTGCAATAGTTTGTTGGTCAAGCATAAAAAAACTGAACAATTAGAACAAAAATTTGAATAGGAAAGTTGGTGTTTCTGCGACCCAAATAGGGGATAGTTTTTCCTTTTAAAGGAAAATAACAGATTAAGAGCTGAGTGATCACCATAGAAGCAATAAGCATGGTTGCAGATACAGTTGTTGCACCATTTCCCCTAGTGGCCACCTGAAAAACAGCAGAGTCATCGTGCAAAACCATCAGTTGCAGATTATAAATGACTCAGTAGCCTTTTCTTGACAGAAATTTAGTCTATAAAGAAACTATAGTAAACTACTTTACCAATTCTAGAAATTATCCAGGAGTAACCTAATTACCAATAACTGCAATTTGTAACGAGTTACTTACAACGTGTGCAATGTCTCTTCTAGCAGTCTTTTGAGCTTTGGTTCCAATGATGGCAAGCCTCTCAAGCTCTTCTAAACTCAAACCTACAAGATAGTTTGGCAACATCTATGAAGTAATGACAAATTATTGAGAGTATTTGCTATAGTAGAGAAGGAACATGTTAGCAGCGGATACAGTATCCCACAAATATCTAGACAATGTGTTCAGAGATGACCAAAATCAGGCCAACTCAAAATTCACAAAAAATTAGGCTCGTACAAAATCAGCCAGGGTATCACTTTAAATCAAACTATTGAAATAACATCTTCTGAACTTTATGGACTGAAGCATCATTAAAGCTGATATACATTTAGGAATCAGAACATTATAAAATTCAAATGGAAGCATTTATGTCAAAACTTGTCCGATACTGACCTTACCAACAAGTAAATGTAATTGGAATTACAAAGCTAAAGTTAAATATAAACACCTACGCATGGTGTGCCATCTAGAATCGCAATGGTGGCGGGAACAGCTCCATTATTCCTCACAATTGCCTCAACCTCCTTAGCAGTCTCCAGATTTTGTGGATAAGGCATCCCTATACACATACAAAATCATGACTTTTAACAACTAAAATGTTTTTGTACATCAGAAGTCCAGAACCCAGGAAACTATTACATACAGCCCCTACATTAAAGTACGAAAAAATGCAAAATTGGGTCAGAGGAATTTCAACAAACAGGTTGACTACACTCCATGAAGTTACTCAAAAACAAGCATTTTTACTAGATTTCCTGGACAATACATCTCTATACACGAACAAAATCATACTTTAACAATAAATTATTCAACCGAGAATCAAAGAATACAAAAAACGGGTCAGAGGAATTTCAACAAACAGGTGGAGTGCACTCCGTGATGTTCACCAAAAAGCAAGTATCTTTCACCGGAAACAGAGATTTTACCGTGGGAAATAATGGTGGATTCAAGAGCAACGACAGCATTGCCGTTTGACAAAGCTTCAGAGACCTCCGGAGAGACCTTGATTAATCCAACAGCCTGTTCAACAACGAGAATGAAATAGTGAAAAATTAGGAGGAAACAGAAGCTCTGAAATAGTTCTGCGTTGGGAAACAGGAACCTTGTTATCCGAGAATGAATTCGATGTGTCCAAGTGTTTCCGGAGATTGGACAATCTTGAGAGAGCTGAAGAAGCCGAAGATGAAGACGACGTCATTTTTGGCCAAAGATGAGCCAAATATTTCTATGTTTTATCATTTGTATTATTTAAAAATATATATATATATATATAAATTAGATAAATAGACATTTTATTTGAACATTTAATTAAGCAAATGATCAAAATTTTTCTATTTAAAAAAATAACATTTAATTAGTGATCGATCATAATTAATAAATATTGATTAATCACAATCAATTAGTAAACAAAACATATTAACATTGGTCAGTTTTTTTTTAATAACTATTTAACTAATTTTACTAAATTTTGATCATTTATTTAATTTTTTTTAAAAAGTTATTTACCCACATATCCTTTTAGATTGCCATTTATTAAAGTCTTTTAAAATAAACGTTTTCCCCAAAATGATCCATCATCTTTATAAAATGATCAATCAGTTATTGATTATTAATTTAATAAATCAGTGATTGATCATAATGTTAATAACTAATTTTTTAGTCAATCATTAAATTGATTTACAAAGAAAAAAAAAGATAATTTTTAATTTGTGAATGAGTTAGTTTGAGTTGAAATTTAATAAATATTAGGGTTAATCAAATCAAACCCCATCTCCATCTCTCCCCTCTCTCTCCTTACCTTAAGTGTCCACAAACCTAACCTCATGCTATCATTATCGTGAACCTCTTGTCATCACCGTTGCTGTGGAGAAGTCATGATCATCGGTGCAGACCTCTTGTCATTGTCGTCATTGTGGAAAAGGTTGCTTCGTCGTCACCATTGCTGTAGGTCACTATCTTTGTTGTTAAATTTGTGGGTTCATCATTTCTGAATATGGGTTTGCTCGTGATTGAGACAGTGATGGGATTTATACATATCTCTCCGGTAAGGTGGTGGCCATTGAAACTCCCACCCTCGCATGGATTGGTTAAGCACAAAAGCGGCCATCGTCCTTTTAACTAAGAAAAGATATCGGCCATCTATTAATTTGGGTAAAAAAATATTGATCATCTATTATTTTGGATGTCCAAAACCAGTCATTCCACCTAATTTTTCTCTCTCTATATATACATAGCTTAGGTGAAAGAAAAGAGGAAGGAGATCTTCTTTATACTGATTGGAAGAAGGGAAAGAAAAGAGAGAAATTTTGAGATTTAGTTTATTTTATAATTATACTCTTATTTTATAAATAAAGAGATTAATAAAGAGTATGGTTAAAACAATTATTTTACATAATTTTTTCTCAATCTTTGTTTATTTTTCTTTTGAAAGTCGAAAAGATTTAAAAAAAAAAAAGATTGGTTTTATAGATTTACATTTTTCATATTTTTCACTTTTTTTTTTTTTAATTCCTGATTCAATTTCTTTCTCTTTCTTTTCCACTCTACCAAGCATAGGCTAACAATGTAACATTACTGGTTTTTCAAAGTACCCATCTTTTACGTCTTATTTATTTATTTAAACCTTTTACCTATATTTGCACCAATGCAGGGACTTCTCATTCATTCATCAACTATATGCCTACCAGAAATTAATTATTATTTTTGCAATTTGCCCTTTCTAACTACAGATGTATAACAAGCTGCCCCTAATTGATGAGGACTATATATATACAAGAATGCCATAAATTTGACACATCCTTATATTTATATCTATCTTAATATTAAATTAAATATAATAATTTTGTCATTTCATGACACTAAAATTATCAACTTTAATGTTAGACTTGACAAAATTATAAGGAGGTGCTCAAAATATGACTATTCACCTAATTTTTTCAATTGTGTGGTGGGATAACAATGTTAATTATTTTTATTTCTTATACATATATGTACTTAACATATTGTATGAATGGTGATTTTTATGTACTTTAATCCAAAGTTTTGGGGCTAGGATCTTCAAAAGTTGAAAATTTCTATTGTTGGGGATTGTTACTTTACTGCATTGATAAGGTACAAAATGTAGAGTGTTGAATGCAAAATGAATGTTGCAAGATGGTCTTTCCTATTGAAAGATAGACAAAGCTAACTGCATTTGATTATGCCATATATAGAACTCTCATTGTTACAAAAATAAAATTTTATCTATTTTATAGAAATATCATACTCAAAATCAAAAGTTTTCTAATCATATCAAACAAAATATGCATTAAAAAAATTATGAATAAAAAAACTTCTTCTCTGGTGGGCTCGCCGGAGAAGAGAACTACGAGAAACACTTACGTCACTGCCCTTGTGGTTGCGACCCTCGGGCCACGGCGGAGAGAAATAAATTTAGTGAGGTTGAGACCGGAGACATTGTAACCAGGAAAGTTTGCCTCCATGGTGATGAAGCTCATCTTTCTTGTCCCAAAAGATCCGAACAAGTAGATTTGAACAAAAGAGAGGAGGAAAAAAAATCAGATCTGAATTAAAGTTTAAAAAAAAAAAGGTCCGTACTGATTTTTTTAGATTTGCTTGTTTATTTTAAACCTTTTTTCTTTTATCCTTTTAAAATTCTCATGTTAAATTTCCTATTCAAATTATAAGTTTAATAATTAATAAGTTTGGACCCAATTCTAATTATACCAATATGTAGATCGGTGATACTCCTTTTATAGTTTTTAATGTTGTTTCATTAGATATATACCATTGCTTAATAAAACAGTTTTTATTCAAAAAATAAATAATTAATTAATTAATAAAGGGGACAAAGCTATTGATCTATTTGGGACGATTGTTTATTTCGATTTGAACCGTTTCATTTAAAAGGCACATCCACATAGGTGTTCGAACTTTTCACATCTGAATTAATGTAACATTGGGAAGTCCATTTTCACATTTAAACACAAATTCAAATCTATTATTCTAAATGTTAACATTCAATGCGTTCAATTGACAATTTAAATACTTCAGTTTAAATGTTTTTATTCAAATATTTTTCATCCAAATATTACAATCTAGATAGTTTCTTTAAACAGAGGTTATATTTCAGAAACCATTAGGTAACTAGGCATCTAAAATTGAATTTGGGGGTTAGAGTAAAATATGCCTATGTCTTTAGAGACTATTGGTGTAAATAACCCAAGGAAGAAAATAAAAACTTTGCGATATTATTCAGTGATGGATTATTGACATGACGAAAACAAAACTTTGATCTCGAATGAAACCTTCAAAGAGAAGCGGACTCCTTTTCCCGAAAAAAAAAAAAAGTAGCATGTATATCCGACGGGAGAGAGCATTTTATTTCAATTTTCTAATAACATAAAAGAACATATTACAGTATTTCTTAAGAATTACTAAAAGCAAACATTTTTTTTTTTTGAAAAAAAAAATCACAAAACTTATTACAATTAATCATGTCAAGTTTTTAATAATTTTAAAGCGCTAAATAAAATCTTTTATTTTCAAAATGATCGAAGATTTTCTTTCTCAATAAACACACTATCATTCAATTGTTGCTTTTCTTTTAAGGTTTGTTTCTTTCCTTTTGGAATGATCAATAGATTTTGACAATAGGATAAAGCTTTAATTAGGCTCATATAAAGATAATCAATTTTTAATAAAGTGGAATAGAAAATTGTAAAATTTTTAAGGATTACTTTTTTCTCCCCAACAAATGTTCAGTGGGAATCCACTTGGCCAAGTGTGGCTCTAGCCTACGTACACGGTGAGAGTCTTAAATTTTACCACATGATATATATAATTGGTTAATCTCACCCTTGCTCTCCTAAATTTTAGAATCGTTCTCATTTTATCTTACAGATTTAAAAATATCCCACTTAATTCCATGAATTTTGAATTAGTTTCGCTTAACTCTTGCTTGACCTCTTTTTATTAGAATTTCTATTAAAAACAGAGAAAAAAACAGAAAAATTAGTCTCATTTAATCTCTTCCTTATAATTTCTATGAGGAACTCAAGGAAAAATATCATATTATACTTGCATTTAACTCTCTCTTTTTCAACATGTTTTTAATGAAAAATATATTTTTTACAAAGCCAGTTAAGTAAGAGTAATTCAAAATCTAAGGGACACAATATGAGTTTTTAAAGTTCAGAAGATAAAATAAAATAGGAATGATGATTAAGGTAAGGGACTATAGATAAGAATAAAATCTTTTATTGATTAGACCTGGTTATCTTTTTAAGTTCATATTTGAACCACACGTACATATGTGACTTCCCAAGTAAACATTAGGAGATAATATCACTGGCATTGTTAAGACGTGGAACTGACTGTGAATAGGCCAGGGATTCAACGATATAAATCACTTAATATTTCTTTTGTAGAGAAGAAGCTATTATGAAATATCATCAACCAAGTATATATATGTGTGTGTATATATATATATATATATGTATGACTCAAAACAGATGTTAACCACTCCTTTACATTCCAATAAGGAATCTTACCAAATCAGATAGCTCATGTCTCAAAACCAATTAATTGAATAACTTGATGGATTTCTTGTCCTTAGGTCAAATTGCTATGACTATCGGTCAATACATAAGACTACTAACGCACTCACACACACATATAAATATATACATGCACATATATATATATATATATATACACACACATGTATGTATGTATGTATATTGATATTGTATGGTACAATCTATTGGCAAATTCGATCTTATGTTATAATATATATATATATATATATATATATATAGAAGACACATGAATGTATGCATATTCATGGTGTAGCACAATCTATTTGCAGAGCTACTTTCTTGCTTTGTGTTTTTATTATTATAATAATTTTGTTATCATCCACTTTTTTTTTTTTTTAATGAATAAGGAATACCCACTTTCTTATGCTGTATCTTGTGGCATAAACTTTTTAACTCAAATCTCTACATAAAAGATTTTATAGATATTTATGGTTTACAATGAAAAACTAGTCCAAAAAATGCTAGATAGCTAGACTAAAGCATGCATGGATTTTACATTAACAATTAGGCTTAGCAAAAAAAAAAAAGGTTTGTGACTTGTTTTTGGAACGACAAAAAAATTAGTTATTAGTCCATATTTCATAACACTATAGTCATGTGATAACCAACCAAAAATAATTTGGACTAATTTAATTGACTTCGCTTTGTTTTTCGAAAATATAAGAAATATTCACTTCGATACACAAATACTCTTTTAGCAAAATAATCCTCTGAATTTTGTCTTTGAAATGGTAGAACAGATAATGGAAAAAACGACACAATTCAATTAAACAAGTTACTTCTTTAGAACAAAAGCCTAAGAAATATTCACACTTCAATCACAAATAGTCTTTAGCTATTTAGGGGGCTTAGCTAAAGTATTTGGATGCGTGAGTGTGTAAATTAATTTTCGATTTTGAACTTTTCATTTTTTAAATAGTAGTATTTTTTTTTTTAAGAGATCGACTTCTTCAGAATTCATAAATGGTGCCATTATGAAGACGTTTTATGGAGTAAATCTTAAACATAATATATTTTGTTTTTGAACATTATTAAATATGAGCATATTTAAAGTAACGCATAATTTCAACTTTTCTTTTTCTCTTTTATAAATAATAATTATTCATAAGATCTGATCTTTCATCTTGGTAGTGAAGTTCCACAGAGTTTTTCACCCCGCAAAAAAAAAAAAAAAAATAATAATAATAATAATAAATCCACAAAATCTTTTGCCTTTGTATACCACGCTAACTACAAGATCTTATTATCTTGTCGTTTGCAAGACAACTCAGACAAGCTGATATATTAAAGACGCTAATATTCTTGTCCTTTGTAAGAAAACTTATACAAACTGATAAATTTAAAATACTGAACATATGGCACCGGCTGATGACGTGGAAATTTGTGATTGGATGGCATATGAGTAATTTAATTACATAGCATTGGTCCAATATACAAAAAAAAAAATAAAACTAAATTAAAGTGCTTTGGTGAGATGGGCAATCTTGTCAGAGAACTTAGAACTACTACGTCGATCAACATGTTCTAATATAGAATACTTTTTGCTGACTTGGTTAATTATTGACGACTTTAAGCAAAATTTGTTTAGTATAAGTAAGTAGGAAGAGCTTGTTATTCGGTACTCTTTCAAAACATCACACACACAAATATATATATATATATATATATATATATTTGTGCTATATATAATAATCATGTGATTCTAATTTAATTTTTTTTAATGAAGCTAATAATTTACATGAATATTCGTATAGTATCATGTAGGAAGATTTTATATCGGAAATTACATATAAAGTAACTAGTTGTTATAAATTTTTAAATAAAAAATTATTAGTATTGAATGTATGTGGTACTAGATACAAGACCTTTCTTAAGTAAGTATAGTAAACATGTTTTATTACCCATTGAAAGAAAGAGAAATAGATAAATAAATACACCTCAAGAGCGCTTTATTTGATACGTCAGAAATGATAAAATTATTAAGTTCAGATTTGATTAAATAAAGATAGAAAAAAATTATCCTATCTTATGTTTGGTGTATTGACGAATTAACTGAGTTAAACAACAAATATAAATAAATCCTACTTAAAAAAATTTTAATACATCATTAAAAAAATTACAAATTCCTTATAAGTTAACTTCTAAACAAATTTATTAAAAAAGAAAAAAAAAAAAAAAAGAAAGAAGAGTAGATCCAGTGTTTCCGTGATCCTGGGGTGTCGCTCGCGCCTGGGATTCGCAGAGGTGTAAAGGAGGGGGCCGCCTATGGGGTGTTGCCAGTGCAAAGGGGGTGTTGTCGACTCCTAGGTTTCGTGGCGCTCGAGTTTTGGGGGTGCCCTGATTTTGAGACCCCTGAGTTTTGGGGTGCATGGGTTCAAAGCTCCTGGTTGTCGCGATGATGTGTTTTGTGGCATTTAGTTGGAGGAGGCCACCAAACTTTTCACGACAACAACGGGTTTCATAGGGCTTGGGGTTGGGTTTTGGCATATAGGACATTTTACCAAAGGTGATCATTAAAATATTGATCTACCAAAGCCAATAAATGATTAATAGATAAAAAACACATATTAATATCAGTCAAATATCCATCCGTTAATTAATCAATCGATTAAAAAAAATTATTTTTCTAATTTAATAAAATTTAAGACACTCATTAAATAAAAAAAAAAACTTAAAAAGGGTAGTTTTAAGTTTCCACCCAATATCCCATAAATATATATATATATATGTATTAATTTGAAACATAAATTTTGCTATTAATATTTCCAAATTTGAAATTGGAGCTGTAGGGTGGGTCGGTTTGTGAGAAAAATGACACCAAAGAATCCAAAAATAGAGATAAATGAAGCATCCACTTTTGGAGGCTTGCTGAACCTCCTTGTCCATTTGTCTTTAATAGTTTAATATCACAAGATAATAACAATTGCATGGTCATTGCCACTAGGAAGAAAACAAAAATGTGGTTTTGGAACTACTCTCTCTCCCTCTCCTCTCTCTCATTTCTCAAATTCCCACACTTGCCCCACTAGGAAACAAAACTGAGGGCATTGTTTGTCTTTGTTAGGGCATGTTTGGATTTTTCTGACCTTTGGAATATTTAAAACTCAAAACCATCTCTTTAGCTTTTGCCCCGATTCCCTATCCACCTCATGTGAAGACAAAAGAAAAACAAAAGATAGTTGTCAAGTTCTAGGGAGAGAAAAAGAAAGACAAGGTTTTTTTTTTTGCCCTTTTCTTTTTTTTTTTTTTTAGGAGAGAGAAATTCCTTATTCCACGTCAAGAGCGATGGACAACAAAACAATAACGACAAAAAGCACCCTCCGCACACTGTCGACAAACGTAGTCATGAAGGAGTTTCTTCAAAAACAACACCACCTCTTTTTATAATTAAAACCGTTTTTTTGTTTTGTTTTGTTTTGTTTTTGTTTTTGTTTTTTTGTTTTTTTGGAGAGAAACCAGAGAAATAAATAACCCCAGTAGATGGTTTTGGGGTACAGTGAGATTGAAGAAACTTTCTCTGCAATTTCCATGGGGCTTTTTGTGGGTTCTTGACTCATTGCAAAACCCAGTAAGGATTTTTGTTGTTTTTTGTTTTTGTTTTTTTTTTTAAGCTGGTTTTGTTGTGGCTTTTCTGTTCTTCTTGTTAGTATTCCTATTATTCAAATTCAAATTGATTCTCTTCTCGTGTTCAGTTTCGTTGTTCTGATCTTTTTTTCAGTTTCTGTTGTTGGTGAATCAGAATTGTCCAATTGTTTGGCCACTCTTTTTTCTTGTTTTGCTGATAATATTATTATATTTTTGGTAGTTTCTTAGCTCTGTAACTGCCGTTTCAAAGGCCTGCTTTGGTTTGGTCGCCCGCCCTTTCGTTTCGGAAATCCTCATCATAACTCTTGGTTAGTTCATACTCCTTTTTCCTGTTTAGTTTGAAGAAAAAGAGAGGAAATTTTGAACTACTTTTCTTGTCATAGACTAGTTTAAGGAGTGAGTTTTAACTCTTTTTTTTTTTTTTCTTGATAATTGTCATTTGATTTCGTTACCCGAGTTTCCAAAAACTCCCTTCTTGTTTTGTTTGTTTCATGGCTCCAATGTTTCAAGATGAAGGGTCATCATCCGTGACATCATCGCCTCTCCAATTTTTTTCCATGATGTCGCTTTCATCCGGCTTAGGATCGCCATATCCGTGGCTCAAAGAGCTGAAATCCGAGGAGCGGGGTTTGTACTTGATCCACTTGTTGCTCACTTGTGCAAACCATGTTGCTTCTGGCAGCCTTGAGAATGCGAATGTTGCCCTTGAGCAGATTTCCCAGCTCGCCACGCCTGATGGGGATACGATGCAGCGGATCGCTGCCTATTTCACCGAGGCTCTTGCGGATCGTATCCTCAAAACCTGGCCCGGTCTTCACAAGGCGCTCAATTCGACGAGAATTTCTTTGATTTCTGAAGAAATTCTTGTTCGGAAAGTGTTCTTCGAGCTCTTTCCTTTTCTGAAGGTCGCTTATGTGCTGACGAACCAAGCGATTACCGAAGCCATTGAAGGTGAAAAGATGGTTCATATAATCGATCTTCATGCATCTGAACCTGCACAGTGGGTCGCGCTTCTTCAAGTTTTGAGTGCGAGGCCTGAAGGCCCGCCGCATTTGAGAATCACTGCGGTCCATCGACAGAAAGTGGTACTAGATCATATGGCTCATAGGCTGACTGAGGAAGCAGAGAAGTTGGATATCCCGTTTCAGTTCAACCCCGTTGTCAGCAAATTCGAAGATCTTGATATGGAAAAGCTCCGTGTCAAGACCGGGGAGGCTCTAGTCGTCAGCTCTGTTCTCCAATTGCACACCCTTTTGGCTTCTGATGATGAACTCCTCAGAAAAAAATTGCCACTAGCAACGAAGAATTTGAATGGAACTCATTTCTCTAGAGTTCTGCAAATGAACCAAAGCACATTGGGTGACTTGCTTGAGAAAGATTTGGCTAATGGGTATAGCCCAAGTCCTGACTCAGCCTCATCATCGCCATTATCTCCAAACGCATCACCGAAGATGGATAGCTTTCTCAATGCCTTGTGGGGTCTAACGCCGAAGGTCATGGTAATAACTGAACAAGATTCTAACCACAACGGATCCACTTTAATGGAGAGGCTACTGGAAGCTCTATACTCGTACGCAGCGTTGTTTGATTGCTTGGAATCTACCGTATCAAGAACGCCATTGGAGAGACTAAAGGTTGAGAAGATGCTTTTCGGGGAGGAAATAAAGAACATCATATCTTGTGAAGGTGCTGAGAGGAAGGAAAGACATGAGAAGCTCGATAAGTGGATTCAAAGACTCGATTCAGCTGGGTTCGCTAACGTACACCTTAGCTATTACGGTATGCTGCAGGCGAGGAGGTTGTTACAGGGTTACGGCTGCGACGGGTACAAGATCAGGGAGGAGAACGGAAATGTCCTGATTTGCTGGCAAGATCGGCCACTGTATTCGGTATCGGCTTGGAGGTGTAGGAAGTAAGGTTGGAGAACTGATCAGTCTTTTGACATTTTTCCCATTTCTTTTCTTATCATTAAAGAGTTTTTTTTTTTTTTTTTTTCATTTCATTTTTGTCAGTTCATGTGATTCAACCAATACTGACTACCTTAGTGTGTGTATGTACATATTAATGATATAAAGGTTTTGTGTTTTGAACATTCTGTATCTGATAGAAGCAATAGTAATATTTTCTGTGAGCGTGTTTAAGTTCATGTTTGAATATATATGTGTAGATATTTCTGTGTGCTTTTTCTGTATTTGGTGCCTGCAAATCCTTTTAAGACTCAAAAGTAATAGCAACTCCTGTTTCTTAGTTCTATTATAAATTTTAGATGTAACTAACATCCAGAGAATTGTCCGTCTGTTTGGGCCTAGTTCAGCGGGTGGGAGGGGAGAGGGAGAGGTTTAGGTAGGAATTCTATATTCAAAACCTAATAGTGTTTTCGTTTCTCTTTCACAAATGGGAGTCATAACCTCACACCGTATAGAAAAAATGCTAGCAAAAGCTACGTATGATCAGCTCATTTTTAATCGCAAGTTCACGATCGTGATTTTAGACATAATTCAAACTCGTTTCTTGCATATCGAAGATGCTTGAACTATAATCTACTCTCCCACTCTCTCTCTCTCTCTCTGTCTAAATTATTCTGTTTTGAGATTAATCCAAACATAGCTTGAATTGTTTGAATTCTAGGCGTGGAACAAAACGGATATGAAATGGGTCAGTGATGAAATAGATATAATTCACTTCCCATTTAGGGAGTGAACAGAGTTTAAGACCCTCTTAAAACATCTGAAATAGCAACCCTGTTTTGAACATCGAAAGATTAACTAAAACTCGCAGAGAAATTGGTTGCTAGAATGAGGCTTGAAATTTTGTAAACTAGACGCTTTTTGAGTGCTCCTTGCGTAAGGCCTGGACATTGTGGAGATAGAAAACAAAAAAAGCCCCCATTTGAATTGCATTTTTAGAGTTATTTTGATTTGAGTGGATTTCAGTTTAGGAATTTTGCGTTTGATTAAAAATGAACTGTTTAGAGTTAAAAATGTGTAAAATCTTGAAATATATTCAAAAAAAGAAAAATATTAATATATATCTTATTTTATTTCTATGCAGTTCAAAGTTTGAATTTTAAGTTGAAGTTGAAAATATGAATATAAAACTGAATTTATTTAAAGAAAAAAGATTAAAAAATAATTAAAATTATTTGATTGGAGTGAACCAATCAAACACCTTCTTAATGGTTAACCTATAAACTGAACGGGCCGTGGTGGAAATTCTCGTCTATGATTCATGGTTGAAGGGAGAAGCTAGAATCCACCAAGATTACTACAAATACAAAGTATTGGTCTACCTTGTTTTCAGGGTTTAGTAGATGTGAAAATCGAGACTAAAAAAAATGCGTCAACACAAGTAACAAGAATTCGAACCCTTGACTTTATCGTATAATTGGAACTAGTGGGCTGCCTCCTTTGCGTTTGTGTCGACAATTATTCTGTTGGATTGTTGTCCTTTGAGCTGTTCTAATATGATTCTGTTTTTTTGGCTTCGTTTGTTTTGGCTTTGGGAATATTCTTCTGGTTGAACGGTTTTATTTACTTCTCATATGGACAAATGCTTTTCGCCATCACCGAGCCACCCAAACTTAGCTCGGTGATGCCACCGATCAATGCGTTTTTATTAATAAATCAAAATTGTTCCGTAACGCTATGAAGAGTTAACTCTGTATAAGATAAAATGTGATCATACAAAGGTTATATTTCTGTAACGTTATGAAGTACTAGCTCTATATGAGATAAAGTGTGATCATATAATGATACATTTCTGTGAGATCTTCTATTAACAAAATAAAAGTGCTCTTAAATTAATCGATGTATCAAAATCAAACCTATAAGTGCAATTGAAACTCTAGTAAATTAATTTGCGACTCGGAATCGGAGGATAGATGGTTTCAGCACCTAACCTGATGTTTTTTTAATTAATGGTCTTTCTTTGAAAGAAATGCAAATAAGATAAAAAGGGAAATCATAGTAAATAGTAATTTTACAAAAATAATTGAATGTTAGCATGGTGTTTTTTTTTTAAATTAATGGTTTTTTTTTTTGAAAGAAATGCAAATAAGATAAAAGGGAAATCATAGTAAATAATAATTTTACAAAAATAATTGAAATAAATATTAAGTTTTTAAAATATTTGTAATATATAACATATGATTCATTTAATTATGAGACATAAACCAATTATTTATCTGGTACATCAGTTATTTACCTCAATTATTTTAAAAACCTACTATTCACTTTAATTATTTTTTTGGAAACTACTGTTTATTCCTTTATCTTATATTTTCTGTGCGAGATCTTTTTCTGAAGGCCCGTGTCCATATCTCTTAGTAGACCTTATTCTTGTACACAAATTATGCTTGGAGAACTCTCGGGGATTGTGATATGGTGGGTTAGAAGAAGATAGATAGACTCGTTTGTTTATTGGCTTGAATCAATCTTGATCCCACATAGGAGTTTTAGGGCAATTTTGTCATAAACAAATTGGTGATACAGAAGTAACCCAAAAACGACCCTTTTTCCTTTGATAATCTATATCCTAAGTTGCTACCTGAAAATGTTCATTATTCACCTTTAAATGGCCCAAATAACCCAAAGAAAACCACCCTCTTACCCTTGGTAACCTAAAAGCTTACTCTCACTTTGATGAGCCAAGACAGCCCAAAGAAGAGCAAAACCACTTGGAAATCTGAGCCACGGTAAAAGCCCAGTCCTTGGATCCTATTCTGTCAGTTGTGTTATTTGCTTGTCTAGTCTACACTCTAGAGGGTAAAACCAGTTTGTCCGAAGGGTATTTGACTAGACCACCTCTACAGCGATAGCCAATAATTCCCATAAATGGACATTATCATTAGCTACAACTCGCTCTTGACGTGTACCAGACCCTAGAGATTTGACAAATCGCTCCAGAACCTTCCACTCCTTGGAAGAATGACTAGATGATGTCATTTCATTCATATCATTTTTGGGAATGTTCGAGCCTCATTTTAAGATGCCAATCAAGTCATTAGCCACAAAAAGAATTGAACGTGTCACGAGGGTCTGTTAAACACATGGGCTTGTCCTTGGAAGCCGCCACTTAACCAATATTTGATAAGGAGGAAAGAAAAAGAGGGGGAAAGAAATATGGAATTGGCAGAAAAATAAGAGATATGAGAATTCTTAGAGATGATGT